>APFE031757633.1:147985-183516 GCA_000404065.3 Pinus taeda
TCTTCTGGGTCTTGAACTGTAGCATTTCTCTGATGGCCTCAGGGGTCATGTAGAATACCACTGCACCTGTAGGGTCAAGCACAGCCCTTTGCATGGGGTCATAGCAGACAGCACATAGGTGAATCAGGTCAGGGAATTGGTTGACCTGAGGGAGCTTGAAAATTGGGAGGAAGGAATCCCAGATGCCTAGAATATCTGTCCCATCTTTATGTCTGGCTTTGAGCTCATTTAATAGGTGAATGTGGAACTTGCATTTTGATAAGGAGTCCTCTGAGATTTGGTAGTCTAGGTCTGCCAAATCCTGCCACTCCAGCTCTCTCTGGGGGGCATTTAGGGGAGCAACATTGAGGGCTACTGGTGCCGCTGGAGTCTCCATGTTTGTTTGGATACTGCTTGATAAATAAGAACAACACTGCCTGTGAAAAGAAAATTTGAGGAATGCAGGGTAGCAGGGTAAGTCCACAACAATTGGAATACTGTTTGGCTCCTTGAGAAAGCAATTTACAGTGTTTAGTAGACCTTTCTTGATAATTGAAAGCAGGTTATGGATTCCGGTTCACGACTACGCGAACGAAGAAGGGTTTTTCACTGAAAATGGCCGTCTGAATGGCTCGGCTGGTGAAATTCGACCGTCAATTTCCCAAGAGGGAGCTGGGTTTTAGTAGTTTTGTGGTGAATTCAAGTGCTTTTCTATGTTTTAAGGCGTTCTTAGTATTCACAGAAAAAACCAGGTTGCAGAGAGGTTTTTATGGACAAATACCTGTTTAAATGGACAGCCTGGGTCGGAATAGCTGGTGGATAGGCGAGCTGATGATCTGCTGGTCCTTCGAGCCAATTGGTAGAGTTTTCGTCGTAAAAATGCATGCAGAGGAACATCGACGTTTTTTGCGAAAAAGTGAAAAAATGCGAGAATTTCGACAAAATATAGTTTTTTGGGTCATTGGCGCCTTTTTATAAATGACGTCAGCATGACGTCAGCAAGTGGGTCCGGGTTGGATGACGTCAGCAGGACGTCATCAGGTGACGTGGCGGCCTAAGACCGGTCCATGGGGGCGGTGAGCTGGCGGCCAGGTGGACGAACGGTGGACAGGGCGCGCGGTCGTGGCGCTGACATAAACGACAAAAGGACGCTGACATAGGCGGACAGATGGCATCATATCGGGCCCCCTCCTATATGGCAAGGAATCTGTCAGAGGGGGCTCCGATGGACTTTGGGAGCGACGCGTGGATCCGCGTGACATCATCGTCTGACAGATATCGGACGATATCTGTCGGACGTCGGGGCCCCTCCGAAATCCACGACGACCGTCGATCTGGAAGAGCTTGATCGGACGGCTATCGGGACGGGAAACTGCTCGGAAGATATGGTCAATGGGCGGGGTTTAAATAATAATTTTTATTGGTAATTGCGCCTGGCGGGACCCTTTGGGTGTTTGACAAATTTCCATAGTTTTTCATGTTTTTCCTTTGTTAAATCAAATATTACCGAAACTTTGGAAAAAGGGCGAAAACAAAGGTTTTTAATGAAATTTTCGCAAATCCGCGGATTATTTCAAAACTTAGGCAAAGAGGGTTCTTCTGAAGTTTTTTCATAAACGCGCAAATTAACCCCATACTTAGGATAAAGCGGGCTAAGTGGGTTTTAACACATTTTTTGTCCTTTAAGTAGGTATAAAGGGGCAAAAGGGGTTTTTCAAGGGTTTTTTGGGCAAAAATGGAGAGTTGGGTAGGTAGATGAGTTCTGATGGAGATAAGAGGTTGGGCTTGGGTTTTTGAGCTTAACCAGATGTTAATCCAATTCCCTAGTAGTGAACCATATGGCTATAATGCCAAGGAGGGGGTATTTATACATTGCTTGGGGTTTATACACCATGGTGTTTATAATAGTAGGGAGAGGGTGACATAGGGAGTTAAATAATACAAGTTAGGGGTCAATATGGAGGGAGAAGGTGAATGATGAGAGGTATCACTAAGTTTTAAGAGTAGATCAAAATGAAAAGAACTTTGCACAAGAGATGTGGCTTCTAAAGGCCATAAGAACCAACATAAAACCTTGAATCTCTCTTATGAACACATCTTGTGAAGGGATGTTAGTAATGAGTGGTAAACAAAGGGAAAAAGGGAAATTAGACATGCTCCACTGTGTTGTTTTCCTTGTACTTGGTTAGCAAAGTTCAGCTTGGAAGGAACACCACTTCTGCAACCCCATCTACCTGCCCAACTAATTTTCCTAGCATTTTTTGTTTCTTCTTGGAGGGTGCACTTGGACTTGCAAACCCCTTATGTGCCTTTTCTTTTCCATTGGCTTTTTGCTTTCATTTCCTATCTAGCACTACCCTTATTTCTTCCAAGGCCCCAGATTAAGCAGTTGGGAACCTTAGTTTCCATGCCTAACTACTGATCTGCCAAGATTAAACAGTTTGGACAGATTTCTTTCTCTATTCTACAACAAAAATTGAAAACATGGCATGATCCAGATTGGACTGTTGAATCATCCATCAAGACTTTAATAGGCATGAAGTCATGTACACACCTTGTCTTGCCTTGAAAATATGGGATCTTTGTAGCAGCAAAGTAGAGCATATTTGGCACTTGAATTAGCCAATCATGAAATATGAAACCTATTGGTATAGGTATCCAACAGGCTCAAGCAGAGGCAGAAATTGGCTAAGTCTAGGTCAAATATTCTAGGTGAGCAGAGAGATATGTTATTCACTTGCAAGTTGTGCTCAATTGAGAAAATAAATTGTAATACATCTGTATTCATTAGATTAATGCAAGCAGGAAAATGGGTTTTTAGTAGATTGCTTTCCCCTAGAAAAATATTGTGTGCATGTGTGTTATTTCTCATTGCATGTTTGTGATTTATGTTCTAAATTGTGAATTGATTTATGCAAAGTAGTAGAGTAGGTTTGTGTCTTGTGATTTTGATTGAAATTCCATAAGCATTTGAAAATATACATCATAATATGTACATGGTATCAGAGAAAGATTCACATTAGAACAAGAATTTCAAAATTTTTTCTAAGGAGAATCGAATTTGCAGTTCAATGTAATAGGATCTCTATAGAGTTGGGAAGATGACCTTCAACAGGTCGATGCTAGAGTATGGCTTGGAAGGCAACTCTAATTTCATCACATGGAAGGATCACATGGAGGCAGTATTGGATGACAATGGATTGCTAGAATACATCAAGACAGATGTTGCAAAACCACATGCATATGATGCCCAGAACATCGCTTAGTGGAGAAAGATGTAGCCAAGGAGAAGAAAATAATCTTGGAGGGAGTACAAAATCACATTGTCTCAAATATCCATGGCAAAGAAACTTTGTTCGCAATGTGAAAATGATTAAAAAAATTGTTCGAGAATAGTGGTGACCACAGGAAGATGATGCCCAAGAATAAACTTTGAAATATCAAGATGTAGAAGAATGGCACTATTTTGCAGTATATGAGCAGGTTCACACATGTTCGTGATGAAATTTGTGGATTTGGTGTCAATGTTGTAGAATATGACTTGGTAAGCCTATCCCTTCTAGGCCTTCCCAAGAACTGACATAACTATCAAGATTTGGTGAACGGTAGGGAGAAGCTACCGAATTGGGAACACTTATGGTCTGATTTGGTATAAGAGGAAATAAGGTAGAATACCAAAGATGTGACTTCATCCAAGGGAGAGGAGGAAGATTGGTTGGAAAGGAAAAGAAGGGAAAAGGGAAGAAATCTCAATCCAAACCAGAGTCCAGCTAAGGGGACAAGAAGAAATATTTGTCAAAAATTAAATGCTTCCATTGTCATGAATTCAGGCACTATGCCACGAAGTGTCCACACAAAAAGGAAAGCAAGAAGACCTCAAGAGGAGTAGCAGGTGAAGCCTTGGATTCATAGTTTGATTTTAAATTTACCCTTATCTCATGCCTGGCCAACACAATGATGGGGAGCATGTGGCACTTGGACTTAGGTACATCATTCCACATGGCAGGGTGTAGAGATTTTTTTAGTGGCCTGGAGGAAAAGTATTTTCAAATGCACATTGAGCTAGGGGACGATGGAAGGTAAAATGCGACTGAGGTTGGTATAGTCACCTTTCAAATGGAGTCGGGATCCCCTCTCATACTCAAGGATGTCATGTTCATTTCAGACATAAAGAAAAATCTCATCTCTGTTGTAGTTTTGGAAGATCGTGGTTATGATGTGATATTTAGCAAAGCAAAAGCATTCCTGAGACACATAGCCACAAGATAGGTGAAGTAGATCATGGTTCGTGTGAATAACCTATATAAGCTAGATGTGGAATACTATGCTGCGTTAAGCACTAAGGTAGAGAAAGTGCAAGGCTGCGATGTCGGCGAAATTTGACACATAAGACTTGGCCATTTGCATCATGGTACCTTGAAGATTATGTAACAAATAAGCATTGGCCTACCTAAAGGAGCACTTGAAAATCATGATGTATGTGTTGGGATGCGGTCCCATTGGTCAAGTTTTGATAAGATATTGTAAAGTCTCCTCATTTTGAGGAGTGGAGTGCGAATAGTGCAGGTCACTAGGATTCAAGCGATTTAGGAAGGTCACATCCCTTTAGTTTTTATATTTCTTTGAGATTCACCCATGGTTTGCAGACCATGGAATTGTAATGAGAAAAAGTATATAAAAGGGTGTCTTAGTGAGTCTAAGGGAATCAAGGAGTAGAATGGGATTTTGACATGTCTTGAGTTTGTACGATCTTTCTATAATTTTGGTAAAGGGGAAGGCTCCTGCAGCTGAGTGCGCGAAGACCTTGGTAAGTCCATAGCTGAGCTAGCAGGCCCCTACAATTGTGTGTGAAGGATATGGAAAGCTTGTATATGGAAGATCTGAAGTAATAAAGAACATTTGAAGTAATTCTGTGTCTAATTTGTATATTTAAGTGTTTTCTATATTTACGCGCACTTGAATGCTAATAATCTGTATTTTCCTATTTATTGCTCTGTGAAGATTTGGATCTACTATTATATGTGATTTTATGCATGATTAGATGTTTACATGAAGTTAATAACTATGTTTAACTGAAAATCATTTAAGTTTTTGGAATTTTGGGGATAAGGGTTCGGGAAGGTCAGATCAGGCCTGAAACTAAAGAAACTCCCTAACCCCATGTCACATATCCTTTTGGATGCAAAAAACTAGTTCTAGCTTCCCCCAATAATTCCTCGAGAGAGACTACAACCTATGCTAAGTAGGTTGTTGCCGAAAGGGTCGATAGTGTAGGGTTTTGTTGGTTAGTGTAGCTAACTCTGAACCTGGGTCCAAGCCCTCTCAAGCCAACAAATGGTTCTATTGTCGGGACTTGAACCCGTGTTCTACAAGCAAGCATGGGTCAAGTGATCCTGAAGAAAGCGAGCGTGATAACTTTACAAGTAGAACTTACCCCAGATCTCCATGCAATGCAGTTTCTAGAGGGATCATTACATGTTGATACTTCAGAAGACAGGGCACACCTCCTACATATGAAGAACTTGAGCCTTAACCTTGCGGTGCTCCCCATTCAGAAATTGCATGAGATGCATCAAGGAGTCTCAGATGAGCTCAAGGTCCGGGAACAACAGACATTACTGGTTATTAGTGAAGTCAAGACTAACCACCAATAAATGTTTGAGGAAAAGGCGCAGACGCTCAAGTAATGGGAAGAGGTCATTGCGTGCAATCAACAGCTGGAGGCAACAGTAACGCAAGTATGCAGTGAGCTTCCAGAGCTCCAAATTCCAACAGAGGCAGTTTTGTTCGAAAATTTACAGAAGCTAGAAGCCGGAGTCAAGGAATATAAGGATGAGGTAGGAAAGGTGCAGTTTGAGCTACAACTGCAGATCTCCAAGCTTGAGATGAAGCTATAGCCTACCACCCCTCCAGAATTCTGAGAGTAGCATGCAGCTTCTATTAAAGTTGATATGGAAATTCTTGCCGCTGCAGTTAATGATTGTAGCCAAAATTTTGAAAGTACAATGGAAATGTGGGCCTCACTGCAGGAGGACCCGCATCTGCAGAAACTTGAAGTTGACATCCATGAAAAGCAACTGTAGTTTGATGATATCAGGGCGATATCATGGACCTTAACACATGTGTAGAGGTTCACCAGACTCCAAGAACGGAAATTTAGATAGAACTAGATTGATGAGCTGTGTCGGAAGGCCTCTATGATTTTAGCCAGGATGCAGCCATGGGATGACGAAGTAAGTCAGTTGTCGCAAAACGTCCAGAGTAAATTAAAAGCCCTTTAGCAGATGCAAAGGACGATGAGTTTAGCAGTCGTAGGGCCAACTACAGAAAATATGGTCAAAGAGGTATGACAGGCCAACACGTAGTGTACAACAGAACTTCAAGCCTTGAAGTCCAAATTCATTGCCTCAAAGCACGTGTCGACGATATACCAGCAAAGTGACTCGGGGACGAGTCACATATTTGTGTTGGGGGCGTGTTGGGACGAGGTCCCTTGGGTCAAGTTTTGATAAGATATTGTAAAGTCTCCGCATTTTGAGGAGCTAAGCGCGAGTAGCGCAGGTCACTAGGAGTCAAGGGGCTTTAGGAAGGTCAAAACCCCTTAGCTTTTGTATTTCTTTGAGATCCTCCCATGGTTTGTAGACCATGGTATTGTAATGGTAAAACACATATAAAAGGGTGTCTTAGTTGTCAGAAAATTATACATTACAGAGAAATGGAACACATAAAATATTGTAGAAATATAAACACATAAAATGCATAAAACAAGAGAGACACAGATATACGTGGTTCACCCAGTTTGGGCTACGTCCACGGAGAAATAGCTAGTCCTTCTTTTTATATTATCTAGCAAACCGAAGAGATACAACCTACAATAGATCCGCTGTAACACCCTCTTCGCTCTCAATCTCCTCTCTCTTCCTCACTTAGAATACAAATCTACATAAACGCAACACAATTCCCTCATATATAGTGAGGGGTTGCCTTCTATGGCAAAAAACCCTAAATTAAACATAACTTCTACCGTCAGATCTTCGACTAATGAACGACCCAGATTGACTAGAAATTACTATACTTTTACAAGGAAATTTTACATCTATTCTTAGCTTCGGGGGTTGCCCCCGAAACCCCCCGCCGAGGGGGGGGCTCCCAAAAAGTCACAGTCGCCCCCCCCGAACCCCCCCTGCAGTGAATATTTTATGGGTGGCGTTGTCGCCCCATTTCGAACTGGGGCCTAATGCGGCGATACCTTTGAATACAGAAGATAATCAGGCTCCACACCCAACAATATCCCACTTTGAGACTGATTATAGAAACTCCACCATTGCTTCATTTGTTAGACAATTACTCCACTTTTGACTTGGTTGTTTCTCATCTTCTTCATCATACTTGAAGACCAATTGAAACAGAGAAGATTCTCAGTTTCTCCCTGGTTACAACTTTTGTTAACATATCTGCAGGATTTTGACTATTGTGTATCTTTTCCAGCTTCAACTGTCCATATTCCAATGTCGACAGTATGAAATGGTACTTGAGCTGTATATGCTTAGTCTTGGAATGAAATGTAGATTTCTTTGCAATATGTATGGCAACCTGGCTATCATTGTATAACCTGCCCAACTCATACTTCTTACCCAATTCATCTAGAGACCTTTGTAACCAAATCATTTCTTTACTAGCCACTGTAGTAGCAACATACTCTGCTTCTGTTGTTGAGAGTGCAACAACACTTTGTAGTTTTGAGACCCAACAGACAGTTATTCCACCTACAATAAACACATACCCTGTTGTGCTCCTCCCATTATATTTATCACCCGCCATATCTGCATCAACATATCCCTGTAGAGAAATGTTTGAACCACCAAAGCATAATGCTTGATTTGTGGTACCTCTCAAATACCTGAGAATCCACTTTACCGACATCCAATGTTCTTTTCCTGGATTGTTCATGTACCTGCTTACAACTCCCAGTGCATGTGCAATATCAGGCCTTGTGCAGACCATTGCATACATTAAGCTTCCAACTGCTAATGCATATGGAACCTTAGACATATGAGCCATTTCTTCCTGAGTCTTGGGACACTCCTCCTTACTTAATTTGAAATGGCTAGCCAAAGGTATACTAACTGGTTTTGCATTCTGCATATTAAACCTTTTAAAACACCTTTTCTATGTACTCACTTTGAGACAATGTTAATTTGTGATTCTTTTTGGTCTCTAGTTATTCTCATACCAAAGTGATGTGTTTTGCAGCACCCAAATCCTTCATTGCAAAATGAGTTTGCCAATTTCTTTTTTAGCACATTTATTTCCTGCATGTTAGAACTTGAAACAAGCATGCCATCTACATACAATATAAAATTATATAATATAGCTGCCATCATATTTTTCCTTTTTGAGATAAACACAATGATCTCAAAGTGACACCTAGTATAACCTTGTTCAGACATAAACCTGTCAAATTTTAGATTACCACTGCCTGGAGCCCTGTTTTAACCATACAAGCTCTCTTCAACTGCACACTAGTTTCTCCTTCCCTTTTACCTCATATCCTTGTGGTTGCTGCATATATATCTCTTCCTCAAAATCCCCATGGAGAAAAGTTGTCTTTACATCTAACTGCTCAAGATGAAAATCTTCAATTGCTACTAGACTTAAAATAGTTTTGGTTGAAGTCATTTTAACAACAGGAGAAAATATTTCATCAAAAACAATACCTTTCTTTTGTGCAAACCCCTTCAACACAAGTCTAGCTTTGTACCTTTTTCTACTTCCATCTTCTTCCTTCAGCCTGTAAATCCATTTATTCTGTAATGCTGTTTTACTTGCAGGCAACCTGACTAAGTCCCAAGTTTGGTTATGTGTTAAGGAGCCCATCTCTTCTTTCATGGCTTGCTCCCACTTCTTCCTGGTTTCTACCTGCATTGCTTCTTCATAACATTCTGGTTCACCAGAATCAGTCAACAATACATAATATAATGAAGGAGAGTATTTTTCAGGGGGTCTACTTATCCTGGTAGATCTTCTAACACCACCTTCAGGTGTTTGAGGTGCTTGTTGTTGTTGTGGTTGTTGTTCTGGCTATTGATCATTATGATTTCTAGGAACCATCACTTTTCCTGTGATATCGTCAAACATTGTGTATTCTTTGTTTTCTTTTTCTTGTTCCTTTTCCTGCAACTGATTCTTGTACAAGGCCTTTTCATTGAATATTACATCTCTGCTCCGAATGATTTTGTGATTTTCATAGTCATATAAGCGATAACCAAAATCATTAACACCGTATCCAATAAAGGTACATTTCTTTGATTTTGGCTCAAGCTTTGTTCTATTTTCTTTATTAATATGGACAAAGGCTTCACAACAAAAAGTATTTAAAAAGGAGTAGCTTACCTTTTACCTGTCCATGCCTCCTCTGGAATACCACCATCCAAGGAACTTGAAGGCCCTCTGTTTATTAGATAAACAACAGTATCTACAACGTTTGCCCACAATTGTAGGCAATCCTGCATGCAATCTCATGCACCTTGCATGCTCCATGATTGTCCTGTTCATCCTTTCTGACACACCATTTTCTTGTGGTGTTCCTGGAACTCTCTTCTCTCTGTGAATTCCATTCTCAGAACAGTACCTATCAAACTCTTTGCTACAATATTCACCTCCATTGTCTGATCTGAGACAGTTCAAACTTTTTCCTGTTTCATTTTCAACCAAAGCTTTCCATTTCTTGAAAGTATCAAATATGTCAGACTTATTTTGAATACAATAAATCCAGGTTTTTCTGCTTGCATCATCAATAAAAGTAACATAATAACGAGAGCCACCAAGAGATGATACTTGAGCAGGTCCCCGTACATCTGTATGTACAAGCTCTAATTTTCTGCTCTTTTTTTCTTTCCCAACTCTAAGGAATCTGACTCTCTTATGTTTTCCATAAACACAATTCTCACAGAATTTTAAATCAACATGCTTTAAACGTGGCAACAAATTTCTTGAGTGAATAATTTGCATCCCCTTCTCACTCATGTGCCCGAGCCTATGATTCCACAATGCCGTATCTTCTCTTGTAGAGGTTAAAGCATTAACAAAATTAGAAATACCATTGCATAAATGTAATGTACCAACCTTTCCTCCTTTCGCTATGACCAGGGATCCTTTAGTGACCTTCCAGGTTTTATCTGTGAAAGTAGTTACGCAACCTTCACCTCCCAACTACCCTGTTGAAATCAGATTTTTCTTCAGATCTAGAACATGCCTTACCTCCTTCAATAACCACCGATTTCTATTTTTCTGTTTTATGAAAACTGTACCCATTCCAATGATTTTACAGGGTTTATCATCACCCAATCGAACTTGTCCAAAATATCCTTGAACATAATCATAAAAATGTTTCCTATCAGGTGTGGCATGGAATGAGGCCCCTGAATCTAACACCCAGGCATCAATAATATTTTCTAATGAAAGAATCAAAGCATCTTGTAACACATCACCTATTACATTATCTTCATGATTAGTTTCTTACTGCACATCTCCTTATTTTCCCTTCCGAGACTTGCAATCTTTCTTCAGGTGCCCTTTCTTCCCGCATTTCCAGCACACTATCCCCAATCTGGACTTGGATCTACCTTTTCTTGACTTACTACGATATCTTGAGCTCTTTCCTCTTTCCATTTTTCATCCCCTAGTCTCTGCAGTCAAAGCATTACCTGATGTCTCACCGGAGCTTTTCCGTCGCATTTCGTCACTAAGGATTGCACCGACAACATCATCAAACTTTAAAGTACTAGATCTAGAGACAGAGTTACTAATGGCCATAACTAAACCATTCCAACTTTCTGGCAAAGAGCACAGAAATAAAAGAGACCTAACTTCATCATCAAAATTTACCCCTACAGAACTTAACTGACTTGTAACTGTATTAAAATCATTTAAATGATCAGCAACAAATCCACCTTTTGACATCTTCATATTAAATAAATGCTTCATAAGAAATACCTTATTTGAGGTTGAGGGTTTTTCATATAGTTTGGCTAATGCCGAAATTAAACCCTCTATTTCCGTTTCCTTTGAAATATTAAACACTACGAATGCTGCTAGGCACAGCCGTATTGTTCCAAGTGCCTTTCTGTCGAGAATATCCCATTATGTGTCTATCATACTCGTCGGCTTCTTTGTCTTTCCGCTCAATGGTAGGTACAGATCTCTTTGATACAGATAATCTTCCATATGCATCTTCCACAACTGGTAGTTTTGGCTGTTAATTTTTTCGACCCTAAACCTACCATCTTCTGCCATTGCTCCCATTCGAACCAGAAACCCTTCTCTCTTGCGAGTTTATCAACCAAATAGACCTTCGGCTCTGATACCAGTTGTTAGAAAATTATATATTACAGAGCAATGGAACACATAAAATATTGTAGAAATATAAACATAGAAAATGCATAAAACAAAAGAGACATAGATATACGTGGTTCAGCTAGTTTGGGCTACGTCCACGGAGAAACAACCAGTCCTTTTTATATTATCCAGCAAACTGAAGAGATACAACCTACAACAGATCCGTTGTAACACCCTCTTCTCTCTCAATCTCCTCTCTCTTCCTCACTTAGAATACAAATCTACATAGACACAGTACAATTCCCCCATATATAGTGAGGGGTTTCCTTCTAGGGCAAAAAACCCTAAACTAAACATAACTTCTACCGTCAGATCTCCGCCTAATGAATGACCCAAATTGACTAGAAATTACTATACTTTTACAAGGCAATTTTACATCTATTCTTAGCTTTGGGGACACTACCCCAAAACCCCCCACCAGAGGGGGGCTCCCAAAAAGTCGCAGCCACCCCCCCACCTAGACCCCCCTATAGTGAATATTTTATGGGTAACATTGCCTCCCCATTTTGAATTGGGGTCCAATGTGGAGATACCTTTGAATACAGAAGATAATCAGTCTCCACACCCAACATTAGTGAGTCTAAGGGAATCAAGGAGTAGAATGGGATTTTTATATGTCTTGCATCTGTACGATCTTTCTATAATTTTGGCGAAGGGGAAGGCTCCTATAGCTAAGTGCGCAGAGACCTAGGTAAGTCCGTGAGTTTGCGAGCCCTTGCAGCTGTGTGCGCAGGATCTGGAAAGCTTGTATATGGAAGATCTGAAGTAATTTGTATACTTAAGTGTTTTATGTATTTACAGGCACTTGATGCTAGTTATCTATATTTTCTTATTTATTTATATGCGAAGATTTGGATATACTACTATATGTGATTTTATGCATGATTAGATGTTTACGCGAAGTTAATAACTCTGTTTAATTGAAAATCATTTAATTTTTGGGAATTTTTGGGATAAGGGTTCACGAAGGTCAGATCAGGCCTGAAACTAAAGAAATAGCCTAACCCCATGTGACATAGCCTTTTGGATGTAGAAACTTGGTTCTAGCATCCCCCAATACTACCTCAGGTGAGACTGCAGCTTGCGCTAAGAGGGTTGTTGCCGAAAAGGATGGTAGTGTAGGGTTTTATTGGTTAGTGCAACTAACTCTGAACCTGAGTCCAAGCCCCCTCAAGCCAATAGTATGCAAAGGATGTACCTTGGAGAAGTACACAAAATCCACATTCCATGTTCGAGACAACAAAGCACATGAAATCCTAGAAAGCATCCACTTTGATGTCTAGGGACCTTTCTCGACAGCCTCCACTACCAGACACAAATATTTTGTCATTTTTATTCATGACTTCTCACGGAAGTGTTGGATCTTCTTCATGTGGAAGAAAGATGAGACATGGTCCAAGTTCATAGAATTCAGGGCACTGGTTGAGAAAGAAACCAACAAGAAGGTGAAGGATCTCAGGAGCGATAATGGAGGTGAGTACGTGTTGAATAAATTTAAAAATTCTGTGAAAAATAAGGCATTCGACAGGAGTTGACAACACCCCACAACCCATGGAAGAATGGGATGACTGAGAGAAATAACCGTAGCATTGTGGGAGCTAAGAGGTTATGTTGCATGACCAAGGACTACCAATGCATATTTGGGGAGAATCATGCAACACAAGCCTCCCTCGCATCCTTCACAAGTCTATTATCAGACAACGAACTAGAGGAAGGAGGATGCCACTTCAGGCGAGGAAGTGGATGATACCATTTATCGACAACTAGTGGGTTTAATGATGTATCGTATGAACACACGACCATATATGTGTTATGCAGTCAACCAACTAAGCCAAGCTATGGTTTGGAAAACCAAATTATTTTGGATGGAAACTAAGCATGTTTTACAATACCTCAGAGGCACTACCCATTTTGGACTATGGTATAGACAAGTAGAGGGAGTGAATATGTGTGGCTTCACAGATGAAGATTGGGCAGGGAGTCCATTAGAGAAAATGAGTACATCGGGTGGAATTTTTAGTTTTGAGTGTGCAATTGTTTCTTGGTACAACATGAAGCAAAAATATGTGGCGCTCAACTCAACATAACTAGAATACATGGCTGCAAGTCAAGCAACATGTGAGGTGATTTGGATTCAAAAGATACTTGTGGGATAGTTTGGTTAGATGATGGATCCAACTGTGATATATTGTGATTATCATAGTTGCATTAATCTCTCTGAGAATTTTGTATTTCACGATTGATCTAACCATATAGGTATTCGGTATCACCATCTATGAGACTATGTGCAGAGGCCGATAATGTTGCTACAATACATTTGACATAGGAACAAGATGTTGCCATTTTTGACAAAGGCCTTGTCAAGAGGGAAGTTCGAGTTCCATAGGTGAAGGATAGGGGTGGTTGATAATACTTTTCTTGTTGAGAGGGAGTGTTGAAAGATGCAACAAGAAACTTTCAATTTTATTTTTCCTTGATTAAATTGAGAAAATTTGAATTTCCACATGAGTAGACAATTTGGTTGTAGTTAACTGAGGTGACATTGATCTTGTCACTCAGTTATCTCAGTAAATTAAAGTTGGAGCAGTTAGAGTTCAGTTAAAAATATGTGATTGATAATTTGTAGCAACCAAGATCATTCATTTCAATTTTTTTTAGTTAAACTAGTTCTAATTGTTGGAGGAACTAGTGGAAGGTCAGTCATACAGTGGAACTTTAGTCTAACTCAGTGATCATCCATTTAATTGATGAATCAACCCAAAATGGCTCATGCATGTAGATAATTAGAGTTCCCCATCTATAGTGGAGATTCCAAGGAAGTGTAGCATCATTTGTAGACTAGTATTGAGTGTACAAGTGTTGCATGCAATCAAATGATCAACCTTGGGAATTTCATACTCATTTCAGAGGAATTTCCTAAATAATAGGGGCCTAATTTGTCAAGGAACTGTGAAAGGAAATAGGGGCTCAAGCAGAGGCAAAAATTGACTAAGTCTGGGGCATAGCCTGTCAGTGAGCAGAGAGACAGGTTATTCACTTGCAAGTTGTGCTCAATTGAGAAAAGTAATTGTAATACATCTCTATTCATAAGACTAATGCAAGCAAGCAAAGGGGTTTTTAGTAGATTTATTTCCCTTGGAAAAATACTGTGTGTATGTGTGTTATTTCTCAATGCATGTTTGTGATTGATGTTCTAAATTGTGAATTGTTTTTTGCAAAGCAGTAGAGTAGGTTTGTGTCTCGTGATTTTGATTATAATTTCATATGCAGTTGCAAATCTACATCAAAATTTCTATAGTGTAAGAAAAGAAGACTTGAGAAATCAAAATCCATGTGGATCTGAGAAAGAATAATGATTCTTTTGTGCTTGACCCATTTCCCACCCCCTTTACAGATGAAGTGTTGGAGAATGTAGTAGGACATGAGGCTTATTAATTTGCTAATGGATTCTCAAGCTATCATTAGATTAGACTACCTTGTGATGGAATGAGGATCCTTCTAATATATTATCACACCTTTTGGCTTGAAGAATGCAACGAATTTATTCTCTAGAGTTGTGGTGGCATTGTTTAAATATTTCATCCATAAGTTATTTGAGGTATACTTGGATGGTAGGACAATATTAAGCCCTTTTAAGAAGCATATGGAAGTTTTGCACTTAATTCTTGATACATGTAGGCAACTAAAAATTGCCCTCAATTTGAAGAAGTGTCATTTTTTCTCTCCATTAATTATTTTGTTGGTTCATTTAGTGTGCAAGAACGGTCTATTGGTTGATCTTGCAAAAATTGTCATAATAAAAAATTTAATTCCACCTATTTCAGTGTGATAATTGCACTCAACTTTAGGTCATACAAAATATTATAGGATATTTATAAGGGATATGTGCAAATTACATCTCCCTTATAAATGATGTTGAAAAAGGGCGTTAAGTTCCAATGGGATAAAGAATGTCAATAGGCTTTGGACTCCGTAAAGGAGAAATTGTTCACTCCATCGATTTTTTTCATATTGGGGGGAGTTTCAAATTCATGTATGCATCTTCCATATATTTGGGAACAACCTTAGCTCAACTAGGAGAAGGGGACATAAATTGCCCCATTGCATTTGCTAGTAGGAAATTATCAATTACAGAACAAAACTATATCACTATAGATTGAGAAGGCTTGATAATGGTGTATGTGCTACAGAAGTTCAGACACTACCTACATGGGTCACGCTTTAGGAAGTATACTGACCATTCTAAGATGAGATACCTCATCAACAAGCCAGTGTTGGCGGGGGGGGGGATATGTATATGGCCATTCCTCTTCCAAGAATAGGATTTTGAGATAGTTGTAAAACTAGGGAAGCTTAAAGTAGGACCTAATCATTTATTGCACATATTAATGGGAAAAAGGTGCAAGGAATATCGATGAAAACCTGCCAAATGCACATTTTTTCACTGTAATGTCATGGTTCATTATTATTTCACCAAAATTGTGTAGTTCCTTAGCATAGAAGTAGCTATAGTAGGATATATAGTAGTGCAAAAGTAACAATTGGTGGTAAAGTTGCTATAGGATAAAATGCACGATGTATGGAGAATGGAGATACCCTCAACGCTCTTCCCGGGACCCTTGGCAGACTATAAGATTATCTGCAGTTGTCACAAAGTTACATGCATGTCCATAAACAATAACTAACTATCAAAGTAAGACAGATTCATTACCTCAAGCCTCTGTGTAGATTTGTTGGAGAGCACAATGCAGCTAGGTGGAAGTCCCATGAGCCGGCTCCAGATCAAGTCCTGCACATAGAAGAGACAAGCATAATCCAACATACAACCTTGATAATTAATACATGAATATATAAAAGACATATAGTTACACATAACTAAGCTAATCATGCTAAAAGGTATTAGACAAACAAATAAATGAATGATAGTATCAACACCACGGAGTAGACAATACAATTGCAGTTGTATATTAATGTTGGAAGAGTTATTACAACCATCTGTTGCATCAGCCTTCCCTTACCCCTCTAGCTCCTCTCTCTCTCTCCCTTCTTACCAACTTCTTATACTTAGATTTGAGACTATGCTTGACAATCAAGTAAGCTATCCTTTCAAATGATCTGACCCTTGTCACAATGGCCATAGCTTTGCTTATGTAGCAATTGAGTTAGGGTTGCCAAGTTCCTCCATGAGTATCTTAAGGTAAAAGAAATGATGTTGCCATGCTTTTGAGTTCTTTCCCATTTGCCTCCTTCATTAGGATTAGAAATCCCACAAATAGGTCGAACTTTAGATGTTTCCTTGCTTTTCTAAGTATATTTAGGAGGGAATATAGAGATATTTATGAGTCAATTCACTCCTTTGACCTCTAGATTCTCATTAGGATCCACTAACACTCTCCCTGAACCAACAAGTAGAGTTAGTAGGGTCACTAACACTCCCTTAGATTTACAGAGAAGCTTTATAAAGCATGTTCTCAATGTATAACCAACGTTAGTGTGGAAATAAGGTTTGTGATGTTGGTCTTTGCTTCAACTATCATGTCTTTCTCCTTTGAGCTGATGAGGGGGTCATTTTTCTGTATAACAGATGCCCCCTAAAGTGTGAGATCAGAGGCTGTGACAATGGGCGAAATACTTTACTTAACTGTAATTTTCCTTCTTCGACAAAAAGAGAGAGAGTATCAGAGCTTCGGGTGGTATGGGAAACTTGATACAACACATATATATAAAACAACTAAAATCATGTCCTGAGTCAGACATTTCCCACGCTCACTAGCTATGTCAGAGTGATTTTCTCATAAAAGAGATATGACGATGATGGTCGCCGATAAGAACAATGCAGATCTGATGTCATAATAGGATCATTCTGATGAACTGTCCCCAAAAAAAATACGCAACTTGGGAGAGGAAACAAGGCTGAGTGATGCAAGCCTCTGCCCAAGGTCTTGATTTCCGCTTCAACAAACATCATAGATCGATACATGTGAATATATGCATTGATGTCGAACATGCACGGAATCATCTGATTACCAGTCAATAATGGAGACTGTTAATAGATGTGAAGAAGGCCACCAATAACGGTGATGCTCTCCAAGATGCACAGTACAATCTAGTGAGTGTGAAAAATGTTTTTGTCATCCAACACTCGTAGAATCGCTTAACCAAGAGTCAATAATGAGAACTCCTGATCGAACACAAGGTGACCTGCCACTAATGTCTGCAAGTACCAAGGTTCTGAATGTGTTTCTGGGTTGTCTTCATAGATAGAGTGTTGAATTCGATAGGAAGATACCTGTCGAAGGGTAGGCAATAATGTGTCCTACATCAATCGACACGAAATGGGACAAGAATGATTTGTTTTTTGAGGAATCTTTGAGCATTGGGTCTAAACGATAGATGGCATGATGAAAGGATATGCTTGATGGGTTGATGGAGGAAACAAAAGGTTAGCCCTTGAAAAATAGAAGGCACGACAACAGTTTTAACCATGCAGCACTAGACTCATGAACACCAAAGAGTGTTAGGATACAGAGATGCAAGAACATCGGGGTATTTAGGCTAAACTCATACGAGGGTAGGATTCATATTGAGAGGCCATCACAAGGAAGGTTTATCTGAGGGAGTGCCATGTTCAAGGGAACGATTGCTGCCAAACCACGCTTTCTAATACTGAATCCAGTTGTATTGTCTACTTTCCCCGTCTGATTAGTTTAGTGAGTCTAGACGGGTAAACTCGTCGATCCTTTCATATTTTAAGAGTCTGAAAAGGACCATGAAAAGAGCAAATCTATGCCCTATTTTATTAGTTTAATGAGTCCAGACAGGAAAACTCATCGATCTTTTCATGTTTTGAGAGTCTAAAAAGGATTGTAAAAAGAGTGACTCTATATCTTGTATGTTTAATTTAATGAGTCCAGACGAGACAACTTGGTGGTATTTTCATATTTAGAGGGTCTGAAAAGATTGTAAACAACAACTCCAGGGTGGTCCCTTTGTCATAGTTGTTAACTTGGTGCCACAAAAGGTTAATAGTATACCCAGATCGGTTACTTTTCCGTGAGTTAATCTATTGAATTCGGATAAAGAGAAACCTATGTTCAATAGATGTTGACCTCATTTTGTTACGAGTATGAAGAGATGGACTAAACTCGTTTTTCGTCGTGAATTTTTAATGAGTCACGCAACGACAAACTCAATACCCTCATTAAATTTTAACAAGTCAAATGAAGAAAACTCAAGGTATATTTTTCAGTTTATTGAGCGAGGAAAAAGAGGTAAAAGAACTACTCATTCCTTCTTCGTAGTTTTAACGAGCTTGGTGATAAAGACTCGCGATTTTTCAATTTAATGAGTGAGAAAAGTACCTAAAATAATGCTTGGGTCATATTTATAAATGTTTAACGAGCCTAAAGAAAAAACTCAGGATTTTTTTTTGTTGTTTATGAGCGAGAAAAAAGCGCCTAAAAAGAATTCTCTAGTGATCTTTTTCAATTTAATGAGCTAGACAAAGAGTGAAAAAGAGTTGCTCAGACCATCGTTGTATGTGTTTAATGAGCCCAACGATGAAAAACTCAGGGATTTTTCAGTTTAAGAGCGAGAAAATATCGCATAAAAGAAAGCGCTCATGTCTTCTTTGTAGTAGTTTAGCAAGCCCAAAGAAGGAGACTTGAGGTTTTTCGGATTAACGAGCAAGAAAAATACCATAAAAAGAATGTCGACCCTCTTCATGCTATTTTAACAAGCCCAAAGAAGGAGACTCGATGATTTTTTGGATTAACGAGCAAGAAAAATACCATAAAAAGAATGCTCGACATTTCTTGATCTCATGCTTGACAATAGAAGAGTCTATGCCATGCATTTCCTCATAAGACCAAGGGAAAACATCGAGGAAATCCTTAAAAGGGCAGGTGAAGCTCACAATTTCCTCAAGATTGCGATTGGCTCCAATCTGTATGTTTTCCACAATGCCTGTCGTGACAGAAATATCGATGAGCAATGTATTTGAAATATTGCCCATGTTTCCTTTCGAGTCCAAAGTTTGGATAGTCATATATGGTGAGGAAACTGTTGGGTTGTGTTATATTCTTTCCATGACTAGCCCACGTTGTTAACTGGGGGGTTAAAAGGGGGGCGGAGCACCCCCTTTGTTGCATCGATTGCATAGCAGGTGGGTCACAGGGACTTTGAGGGGTGCAGGTAACCCCACTCTATGGGGTCCAGAGCAGCACCTCAAAAATTTTTGTTGTTGGACCCTATATTAGCTTGGGCAGACCCACCTATGGTTTTGGACATGATGGTTTTTAGTCCATGGTTTTGGACGCGATGGTTTTTAGTCCATGGTTTTGGACGCGATGGTTTTCAGTCCATGGTATTGTATGCTTTAGCATGTATAAATATGTATTGTAACATTGAAAGGAACATAATGAAAAATCAAGTTGGTAGTCCTGGTTTTGGGATCCAGGGGAAATCTCTGTGTATATGTGTTTTTATGCTCCTATACCAATAGGTGTCATATTTCATAATTGACTTGATGAGCTCTGTAATATGTTCATACCTTTCTTGTTGCAAAGGTTTTCCATATTTTCAAAAAAAACAAAAAATTTAAAAAATGTAAAGAGGGTATACCCTAAAAGAAAAATCAAAGGGTAAAAAGAATAAAATGGTCAAAAAAGTGAAAGAAATGAACCCCAAACAAAAAATAGACCAGGAAGGTGTGAAATTCCAAATTCCACTACTTTTTCATTTTCTGTAATAAGCAATTATGTGCAGCTTGTTAAACTTTTGCCACACTTTATGAAGAGTCAAACAGCTCAAACTTGGCTCATTCATATTTAAATTTCATGCTGTAGAATAGAGAATAAAACCTGACCAAACTGTTTAAACTTGGTAGATAAGTAGATAGGTAGAGTAAATTAAAAGGAGCTCAATAGTTTAATCTGAGCCCTTGGATGTAATAAGTGTAGACTTAGGTAGGCTTGCCATGTAAAAGAAAAGGATGATTTGATAAGGGTTTGCCAGTCTAAGTGCACCCAAATAAAGAAGAAAAAATGTCAGGTTAAAGTAGGTAGGGTAGGTAGATGGTGTTGCAGAATGATACTTGTGATGAAAAATGTCTCTAAATGTATTAGCTTTTACTTTTATCACAAAGTGCAAGGCAAACATTTCACTTGATGCAGCTCAATCAAGGCAAGGTTAAATAACTAACTTCCATTTGCATTATTCCCAAACCACTTCACTATTTTCTCCTAAGTATTAAGGTCTTTGAAAGTCAAAGGGGCTCAGAGCATTTATTTGACTTCTGGAGGGACTGGACCCTTGACCCAATGATCTAAAAGCCTAAGTACTTCTAAATTTCATTCATTACATTTCATAAAGTTTGCCTAAGTAAAAAAATCTCTTTTACTTAGGAAATATATAATATCACTTCAAAACCCTCTTTAGCCTAAGTTTCTATGTGAATGTTTAACATAGGCTTAACGCTTATTTCATTATGTTTCATATTAACTACTAACACATAATATATAACTCCCATATAAATTTTGGCCCTTCCCGTATTATTTATTTACATATAAAACCCCGACATATTACATATTCCCGCCCTGGTTGAAATACGACCATAAACAATGTTTAAAAGAGATTCATGGATTTATTTGGAATTCGTTAATAACCTATCCCGCAGCTCCATATGGGATTAATTAACCATCCAGGTTAATTATTAATCATTACCCTGACCAATCGTGATGCGCCTGATACGATTAAATCAATGTTAATTATATTGGGCCCACTGCATTAACTCCCCGCCATCTCCAGAACCCGTCAGCTGTCCGATCTCTGCCTTTACATCCGATGGTTGACGATCATATCACGACCCCCCTGGTGACCGCACTTTAACTCGCGATCACCAGGCGGTTTTCCACCGTACCCTCGCCACGCGTCGCCCGCTCCATATGCTCGCTTTCCCCCAGCCCAATACCACTTGACCCCAAAAGCGGTGCGGGGTAAACCGCTTACCACCCTCCACGTAACGACAAAACATCTCATCACACTGATGTCATCCGCCCAATAAATGCCAAAAAAGACCTGCCAAAACAAATTTCGTTAAAAGAACGATAAAACATCATTTTCACTGTAATGCATCACGTCCGATTCCCATGCAAATTAATGTCTAGTCCACTGTTCCAGCTTTTCAACCGCCACCTAACTAGCAAGACTACAGTACGAGCTTTGCAGCTTGTCAACCAACCTGCCATTGTATGATTTTCCCCCTTAATCCAGGTATTTATCCGTTTTTGCCCTGCAACCCTGCAATTTCAGTTTTCCACTGGGAATTCTGCCAGATAAAGCCAAATTCAAGTTAAAAAAAGTCTGTAGCTTCCATAAAGAGACCCCAAACCAACTGTTTAGTCCATTTTTCCCACAAGAAATCTAAACTCTAGTTTGAATACACAAGAACCAAATATGGAAACTCCCATAGCCCTGAATGTCACGCCCATGAATGCACCCCATAAAGACTTAGATTATTTACCCCTGGCCAACAAAGATTTCCAGATAAAAGACCTATTTGGTGATGGTAACCATCTTAAAATCTTTTGCCAAATCAGAGATAGCCATCTGAATAATTCTGACTTTTTTGGACTTTGGGAATCCAATATTCCCATGCATTTCCTCCCCTTAGTCCATGTTTTCCCAGATATCATTCATTAATGTTGTGCCAACTATGACCCTGTCCATAGAGCAGTTATGTCCCCATCCCAAACTGTTCTTTTTCCCATAACTGCTAAGTCCATTAATGAAATGATATAGTTCCATTCCACTCAACCCCTTGCTCCTCTTTCCCTGGGATATCTACTTGAAAAAGCCCCTCAGTTTCCCAAATCAGAGATAACCTGTATTGCTCAGATGTTTATGTTACCAAATTATCAACCCACGGGTCCACCTCCCTATCTGTAGACCTTTTTCACTAAAACTGGTAGACTTATTGTTGACATGATATCCATGATCATGGGATTTAATACCAGTGAATATGTTGATGATATTACTCTAGTTTTGTTGTCAATATTTACTCCTGGACAGCCCCCTACTGTCAAGTATGACTATGCTACTTTCATTGCCAATAAAATCCATGATCAATTCATGAGTTTGGATAGGGAAGGAGTTTTCAAATACACATCCTTTATATACCATCTTTTGTATATCATCGACCAGACAACTTTCCTTTCCCTATCAAGAAATTGGAATCAAAAGGAAATCGAAGGTCTGTGATCTTTTGGACCTCAATCTTTTATAAAACTCTGGAGTCTCCTTATACCTATAATGAATTCATTGATTGGTTTGTACATCCAACATCCACTCTGTTGATAGGAGTTCCCCCTCCTAGACTCACTGGTGACATGAAAAAGATTCTCCAACTCTCTAAGCAGTACAGGATAGGTGACTGGTACCTGTACCAAAACCACACAGAAATAAAAATGTATGGGTGTGAAATTTGCCCTTTCAAGCTGCCTAAATATGTGCCCATGATATTGTTTGCACTAGAATATTTCAGACAGATTATCAATGCAGACTTAGTCCATTTTTGTAGTGCAAAGAAAAAAGCCCAGTTAAGGATAAAGAACTAGCTAGGCCCTTATGTCATCAATTCTAGGGATGCATGGCAAGATGCTGAAAAGATTTTAGAAGACCATCTTAGATTGAAGAAGAGTTTTTGGTGGGTTCCATATGACCCAAATAGTTTCATATGTGACAGAAGGACAAGAAACAGTTTGTTAGTTTATATACATCATAGGATCCCAGAAATTGAACAGTTTGCAAATCAAGATGAATGGGTAGAAGGAAACCTAATAGAAGAAATTAGTTAGCAAGAAAAGATGGAAATGACTATGAAAGATCTTGAAAAAACCCTTGACCTGGACTCTTTTGGACAAGTATCCTTCAAGTTGCCTCAACAATCAGGAATTGGCACATCCTCTGCTGGAACTTCTCAACAATCTCCAGAGGAAGCCAATATACCAGCTACTTCCAAGGGCAAAGATATAGATACTACAGAGCAACCTACAATGACAGATCACCCTGCAAAGTCCAAAGAACAGAGTCAAGTGAAAATTCCTCCAGCCCAAACTAAAGCAGCAGAAATTCCAGCATTACAGACTCCTGTAAATGAGGAAAGAAACAAAAAGAGGGACAGAGAAACCATCACACCTATCAGTGGACCAACAGAACAACCTGGAGCGAAGAGACAAAGAATGAATCCTTTGTCAAAAGAGGACATAAGTGAAGAAACTATAGACATCCAGAGAGAAGAAAGAGCCAGTTAGCAAAATCCATCATTGGGAGTAACCTCAACTAGCTCAAAAAGGCAGGAGTTGGAAAGACAACACAGTGTAGAAGTATCTTCCACCAGGCCACAAAGCAAACAGGCCTCAGACATTAAGAATACTTTCATAGAGATAAAGGCCAGGAATGACCCAATAAGGCTTCAAATTTACGGTCAATATCTGAAAATGCCCCCACAAACTAGCTGAGATTAATGTCAGCCTATGACATTAAAGAAGGTAAAATGATAATGAGTTATTTTAAGCCAAAGGTGTAGCAACCCTAGTCAGTAGCAGATTATATCAGAACAAACTTGGAGGTCCTGGCCAAAGATATTCATCCTATGGACTAGATTGAGCTTCGTAAGCAGACTGGGGAAATGGTTTATTTCACACTGATTGACAAAGCAATGCTAGCCCACAAATTGAAAAATTCCTTGGACAACACAACAACTCAATTACATTTGGAAAAAGCCTCTTCTCTGGCCAGAGATAATAGGATCAAATCACTAGAAGAGATCATTATTAGATTGGGACATGATCCCAAAGATGCTAAAGGCATAAAATCACTAATTAAAAAGAAAGAAGAGGACATTGCTGCCTTAAGAAAACAGTTGAAACTACCTCCTTCAACACATCCACAAACTGTAAAAGTTATACAACAGAAATCTGAAGAAGACATGATGGACCTGCTCCTGAAACTTAATGAAAGGTTAAATGATACAGAGCAGGCATTCGAAAAAGCACTAAAGGAAAAGTAGGGAGAGTTGACCTCTTAGCCTCCTGAGGTAAACCCCATAGTCTCAACGACAGTAGCTACAAATGCCCCAACAATCACAACAGAGGTAATTATAGGTACATCAACAGCAGGTACAACACCAGGTAAAAGTAGTAATATGAGCACAAAAGAATTAATAAAGGCCATGGAAGAATTAAGATTACAGGTCACGGAGTTGAAACAAGTGAAAGAACAATTGCCTAAGGAAGAAAAGAATTATGATATCTCCAAAATATGTGTTGTGGATAAAACTAAGGAGATTAAAGCCTTAAAAAGTAAAGTAAAAACATTAGAACAAGAGCTTACCTTTGATAAACCTTTGGCAGAAATCAGGAAAATCGTTTGGGCTAATATCATTCAGTCTATAAATGAAATATGGCCATCTATCCAAGTAATCTATGAGTAGCTAGACTTAGTGAAAACAACCCATGGAGCAATTCAGCAAACTAGAGCAGAGTTGGGTAAAAAGCCAGAGGAAGCCAATCGGCTTATCAATTTGTTGAATACCAAAAACAGAGAACAGTTAAAAGTACTTGGCATCTCAGACATGAGAGATACCATTTTGGAAATCAAAAGAGTTCTGATCAAGAGAACTTTAATGCAAAACTTAGATAGAATATGCTAAGACATGCAAGTAGAAATCAATTCTTTTATGGAGAAATTCGCAGTTTGCAGAGTAAAGGGCTACCAAGTCCTTTGGTTATTGATGATAAGTTAATGAAACACATTGATAATGTAGATAAATTGAATAGGTATGCTGGTAATCAAGCTAGCCCATCATCAAGTGCATCAAGAGTGAAATCACTTCCCACAGGCCGTGTTCTCTATGATAGTTTAGAGAACTTATTCTACATTGAGCACGAGGTAAAGCATCTATTCACCATTCAACCTAACTTTTTCAGATACACAGAGACTGATGAAACACTCAGGAAACTTCAGAGGCACAAATTGCCAGAGCAGAAATGGTGGGAAGATATGTTAGAAATTTTGTAAAGTTACCTTTTGGTAAAATGTAAATTTTGGACTATTTACCTTGTTGAGATGAATAGAGATGAACAATGGTCAAAACAAGTTGAAGAGTATCAGAGCAGGTAGAGTTGACCTCTTAGTCTCAACGGCAGTAGCTACAAATGTCCCAGCAATCACAACAGAGGTAATTATAGGTACATCAACAACAGGTACAACACCAAGTAAAAGTAGTAATATGAGCACAGAAGAATTAATAAAGGCCATGGAAGAATTAAGATTACAGGTCACAGAGTTGAAACAAGTGAAAGAACAATTGGCTAAGGAAGAAAAGAATTATTATATCTCCAAAATATGTGTTGTGGAAAAAACTAAGGAGATTAAAGCCTTAGAAAGTAAAGTAAAAACATTAGAACAAGAGCTTAACTTTGATAAACCTTTGGCATAAATCAGGAAAATCGTTTGGGCTAATATCATTCAGTCTATAAATGAAATATGGACATCTATCCAAGTAATCTATTAGTAGCTAGACTTAGTGAAAACAACCCATGGAGCAATTCAGCAAACTAGAGCAGAGTTGGGTAAAAAGCCAAAGGAAGCCAATCGGCTTATAAATTTGTTGAATACCAAAAACAGAGAACAGTTAGAAGTACTTGGCATCTCAGACAGGAGAGATACCATTTTGGAAATCAAAAGAGTTCTGACCAAGAGAACTTTAATGCAAAACTTAGATAGAAGATGCTAAGACATGCAAGTAGAAATCAATTCTTTTATGGAGAAATTCGCAGTTTGCAGAGTAAAGGGCTACCAAGTCCTTTGGTTATTGATGATAAGTTAATGAAACACATTGATAATGTAGATAAATTGAATAGGTATGCTGGTAATCAATCTAGCCCATCATCAAGTGCATCAAGAGTGAAATCACTTCCCACAGGCCGAGTTGTCTATGATAGCTTAGAGAACTTATTCTACATTGAGCACGAGGTAAAGCATCTATTCACCATTCAACCTAACTTTTTCAGATACACAGAGACTGATGAAACACTCAAGAAACTTCAGAGGCACAAATTTCCAGAGCAGAAATGGTGGGAAGATATGTTAGAAATTTTGTAAAGTTACCTTTTGGTAAAATGTAAATTTTGGACTATTTACCTTGTTGAGATGAATAGAGATGAACAATGGTCAAAACAAGTTGAAGAGTATCAGAGCAGGTAATGAGTATCAGTCAAACAGGGCAGCCAGCATGAAGTTACAACAGCAAGCCAAATAAAAGGACCTGCCTCCAGCACACCCAGCACAAATAGGAACAGACAACATCTGTTTGCTTTTTTCCTATCTTCGAGACTAGCTGTCTCTATTTTCTTGTAAAAGTGATTTGTCATCACTAGAATATATCTCACTCTGTTATGAGATATATTGTGTAAAATATTTTGTATAAATGCTCCCTCAATTGGAGTATTGGGGGTGGATTCATATACATTGCTGTAATACTAGGTTTTTGGAATAAAGTGTTGATTGGATCAAATTTTCGCATGGCTTGCTGGACAAAGAATTAATGCAAGGGACTTTTCACAGATTTCTTGAAGCAAACACTAGATCAATAAGTCCTCTATACCTTATGTTTTAAAGTTTTCTTTGTTTATTATATCACCTCTGTTTCACATCTGAATGATAAACAAAAAGAGTAATTCAGAATATGCTTTATTGCACTCTGTCTTCAAAAGTTATCATTTTCTATGTTTTTTTTTGAATTAGAATAGACAATGAAATCTTAATTGCTCCTATTTTCTAGTTCTGTCACTTTGATTATGTGTTAAAGAATACTTAACTGCTCTTTATCAGTAGTCATCCAAGTTCCCTCTTGAAATAGGTTGAATTATTCTTAATTGCCCTTCACCCATTTTTGAAACTCATTCCATCTTTTCCAAGTCTTTATTTGTTCCCTGTTTGACCACCTTGCCCTGTCAAACCATCCTTTGTTAAGAAACCCAAATCTAGTAAAGCCATCTTACTTGACTCCATTAGCCCAATGGCCTAAGATACTGAGTCTTATCCCTCTGCTATTGAATCTCACCACCCAAACTCAAATAAACTCCTAAACTTCACAACTAGCCTAATATCTTTAAAAAACAAAGCTAAAACTTAAAGAGAGAGCCCTCTCTAGATGCGGATTGGCTAGAATCTATATCTAAAAGATTGGTTTGTGGTTACCTCGGCCTCCTTTCCCCTTCTTACAACTTCTAGGAAAACTTGAGTGATAACATAGTGGCGGCTCCATTGGGCATTTGAATAATTTATCTGTTACTATTGTCTACTTTCTAAGCTACAGACGGAGCATGAAGCTAGCCAGGTAGCCTTTGAAATGCTTTTGCTTTGCAATTACAGAAGTAAATGAATGCTACTTCAGTCTATCTCTGGTCTAACTTATAGATTGGACATTTGGTTTCAAATATTTGATCAGTTCCTCTTGTCAAATAAAGTCTTTGAGAAAGTTCTAAACCCATATCTAAAAGCTTCTTAAAGAAATTTTTAAAGTTGTATTGTCTTACCCATTTATAGAAAAACTCAAAAAATATACCTAGAAACTTGGCTTCAGAAAGGATTCATTACACCAGATCTAATCCTGATCCAAATCCACCACCTGTGTTCGAAAACCCTAATCTGATTCCTAGGATTCTTAGGAGGCAAGAGAGCCAAGACAGTTCTACTAGTTCTCGGCCTCTATATAGATCAAGATCTTGTCCTGTGAAGTGGGTTTACCTTGAGGATGAACCTGTTGATGAATGGTTTGAAACCCATTTATTTGTTACCTTTTCGGAATTTGAGTTAGCCCACATAGTTCATGATCCCGTATTTCTTGAAGATTTACAACTTGAAGTTGTAACTTCACATCTTGATAGACATCTATAGAACTCCATCCAATGAGAGCTTACCTCTGAAGGAACACCAAACCTTTTTGTGATCACTACTGCTCCTCCAAGTCCATCATCAACACCTCAGACATGTGCATTCCTGAAGACGCAGACACAGATATGTCATGTGGTCTTGCGCATAGATTTTTCAAGGGAATCAGGCGGGTTTATCCTTTCCATCATCATGAGGCACAACAAATTTCTGCTTTGGGTTTTGCTGCTTTGTTGACTTCTCCTCAAAAGGAGTACTCTTTTTATTATTCTTCTTGTTCTTACCACCGGGTTTATGCACAGAGTTTATCGTCGTGGTAGGAAGAGTAATCAATTTGGTAGAGGGGTCCACTGACATTTGGGCAATGTGACCGCTAAGTTGTGTTATAGCAACCCCAGAGGTTGCGCTGATTGTTGGTACCATTCCATGACCTCCTTTTTCCTCCTAAAACATATCATTTGCCTACTTCTTTCCATCATATATCTCTAAGATCCCTTGAAAATTGATTAGTTAATAGTCCTATAGTTATTAAAATGCATTAAAATTGATTTAGGAGTTTTATGTTAAAAAATTAGGAATTTTTGGTAAAAATGGCTACAGGAAGTTCCAACATCCTGTAATTGGTTCATTGTTTGACATGTGGCATGACAACTAGGCTAGAGAGAAGGGTAGGGATGAAAAGAAGAATGTCCAAGCATGGACGAATACCTATCCTACAGCAGAATCGACCCTCCTACATGCGCGGTCAACGAAGGTCAAAGTATAGCATGTTGGCGACAAAGGCAGCAACAGCAAAGCATTCTAAATTGATTTAGTTTTGTTCCTTTTTGAAATCAGTTTAGGATAGAAACATTTTAAAAATCACGACATGGTAAAAGCGGCAACAACCACATCATGAATGTACATTCGTTTTCGAAATGTAAGGGTTGTAAGACCGTATGTAAACACAGTTATGAGTAGTCAGTTGGTTATTGTTGTTTCGTTTGAAAACAGAGTTTGAACTTAATATCAAAGACTTAATTGCAGTCACGATCTTTTCCTTGTTGCGTTGATTTGATAATCGGTTGATCACAGTCCAGTATACCTCTGGAATGCGGACGGGCCCTGCGTTAACTTGGTATACTGTCATTTTCTTTTCATTTGCAACTTAGGGTATTAAATGATATGCGTAGTGATTAGAATTGATTGTTGATTTCAATAGAATGCGTATGGTTTATGTTTATGATAGCGCTTGAACAGTTCATCACTGAGATCGTGAATCGTATCCTGTAAGGGATTCGATCCCTTGTTGTCTTTTAAAGCAATGTCATGAACTCTGTTATCATTTCAAAGTATGCTTACGATTTCTGTATTTTTTTATCTTGCATGAATATTAGTGAATTCTGAGTAATTGCTGAACAGGGGTTTTATGCATGGTGTCTTTGTAAGGGGATTAAAATCTTGGTTTGCAGTGATACACAACGTTTTAATTTGATAAATGAATTGAATGACAATGTTGTAATTAGGTAGATTAACTGAGTGACCTAAGTGTTTGGGTGATAGGTAACATATCTCAATCTTCCGTAAAGAAGTCCTGTGACCTACCATCATAACCACTTAGCTAATAATCCTTTATGTCTATATACTTTAGACGCATGCCTCTAAGTCTACGCATCCTGGTCGATAATAAATATAGGCTAGTCTAGCACCCTAGACAGGACACTACATTTTGGCGCCGTTGCCGGGGAGGCGTACTTAAAGGATTTAAAAAGAAAAAAATTTCAATAAACAAAAATAAGCAAAAAAACAGTTAGAAATCATGTTCATTTATGCCTAGATTTAGAGACAGTCAGGGTAGATTCATAAAAACCCCCCACCATTCAAAAACTAACCCATCATCATCAGGAGCAGACTCTTTAGGGAATTCAACGCCAGCTGAGGAAGTCATCATACAAGCATTAGAGGATAAAAAAAAGTCAGGACAAAGACTTACTCTCATTGAAAGGCAAACTTTATTAACACATAAATCGCAGAAGAAGTACTTTCCTAGGTCTTCCACACAAGGAGAAAGTAGCACAGTGACCGAACAATCTTTCTTTAATCTCCTCTTTAAAACAAGTGACATTGACACAGAGAAACCTATTAGAATGGCTGAGGAAGGAGATGGATCAGTACCAAATCAAGGACATAGAGACGAAGAAGAGTCAAATTTTAAGTTTCCTATACATGAACCACAAGAAGATGATGAGATCAAAATGAAGAACATACCTCCATTCGTGCAACCAAACTTTTATGGTATGGCTTCAGAAGATCCAAACTCATTCTTGTTCGAGTTTGACATTGTATGTCGAACATATGGCTATACAGATGATGCCCATAGGCTTAGACTCTTCCCAGCGACATTAAAGGCATCAACCTTAAGATGGTTCACATGCTATAGTTGATTGGGATGGCATGAGAAGAATATTTCTAAGGAAATATCAACCTTACTGTAGATCCAAAGATTCTAAAGATGATATCTTTAGAATGAGCCAACAAGAGGATGAAACCTTAGAGGAATACTTAGAACGGTTTGTCTACAACTTACAAAAATCCAAACACCGAACTATGCCTCTTGATCTGATCCGCACAATATTCTTGAAAGGCATCCGAGAGGAATAAATGGATGATCTTAACTTGATGGGCAAAGGTGACATTTCTGCTTTACCCTTTCAAGAAATCGCTGAGTTATGCGAAAAGTATTCAAGGAGCAAAGCTAAAATGGGAAAAAGAACCCTGTCATCCAAAGTCACAAAATCTGCCTCAACAAGTGTCACAAGGACTGAAATAGGGAATCTATTAGAAGAGTTTAAAACAGATCTGTTAAGCACCCTAGGGAACCAAATTGACACTCTAAAAGCTAAAAAGAAACAAGAAGCTGAAGATCAGATAATGGCTATTTTCTGCCCAAAATGCTGGAAGAAACATGCATTAAAAGACTGCCCACTAGAAAACATCCAATTTTGTGCTTTCTGTACTAAACATCATGATATGTTTAACTGTCCTAAAGTTAAGGTTTTGCAGAACTGTAATATGGCAGCTAATGCAGAGATGGAAAACGTGTATTACATGGGCACAAAGAGACCATGGCAGCCAAGGCTAGCACCTCAAGGTATGTTTCCAAATCAAAATTTGCAATTTCCTGTAAATGATCAAATGTATGCACAGAATTCATGGAATGTACCCATGCCATGGCAGCATCAAAACCACCCACAGCAACAATGGAGACCATCTCAACAGTACTGTCAATCTTATCATACATATCCTCAATCATACCCACCATATTCACAACCATATCAACAATACCATCAGCAGTATTCATCACATTCTCAACCATATCAGCAGTATCCTCAGCAAGTTGTTTATCAGCCTCAACCTACTCAACAAGCACTGCCTGCTCCTCCACCAATAAATCCACCACAACTACAATTTCCAGCTAACTCACAACCTTCCAGACCTACTCAAATTCCTACTCAAATTGTCCCAAATCCAAATAATAGAGCAGAGAGGCCAGCCTACAATGTAGAAGAGGGAACCTCATATCCCACACTACCCTTGCAAAATATCAACTTGAGGTCTGGTAGGGTACTCCACAAATATTCTTCAATAACAGATAAGCAAGAAGAAAACACAGAAAATGAAAATGAAATGAAAAATCAAAGAAAACCAAATGATGATACCAAAGATAAGCAGATGCAACCATTGCATCCACCTTTTCCAGACCGATTGGTCCAAATGAAACCTCCACTGTCTATACCACAATTTGATGCCTTAGATGAACTCAAGAATGTCTACATAAAAATTTTGCTGCCGCAAGCTATAAAAGACATTCCCATATATACTAAAGCCATCAAAGACATGTGCCTCAAGAAGCCTGGTAGAAAAAGGATTGATCCTCAAACCATTCATGTGATAGGACATTTAGCAGGCCTTATGACCAATACCATCTCCATGGAAAAGTATGTTGATCCTGGCATTCCCAAAGTGACCACCATCATTAACAACATACAAATTCCAACACTTTGATAGATCTGGGGCCGCAATCAATGTCATGACTTCTTGAAAACCATGAGGGACACTCAATAGGTTATAATTGGCAACATTACAAACGATTTTCTAGAACTAGCTGATAGGTCTAAAAGTGATTCCTGAAAGGGTTTTTGGAAGACATAATGCTCACTGGCTTTGGGAGTCAGTGGATTTCTTAGTTCTTCAACCCAAATTCCAATTTTAGGAGGGGCACCCTATCATCCTTGGTAGACCATGGTTAACGATTGCTGATGCATTCATAGGGATGTCGATCGGCAACATGATCATTTCAAGAGGACGAAAGAAAACAACTCACCCTTTATTCCATCGCACAATTCACACAACAGTAACACACATTGTGGCATTGATTGATAAAATTCCAACGATGAAAGAAGGAAGTACAATCTGTTTTTAGCATTGACCAAATCTATGATTTCCAAGAACAAAACAATAATATTGGTAAGAATATTCCTTTCTTCAACCTGATATTTCCGAAAATTTGAGAAACGGACCAATATTCATGCTGCAGAGTACTTTTAGCCCAAAATTTTCAGGAAACATGCACCACTTCAATCTTATGCAAACCACATTTCACGACCATTTTTCCAGTTCAATCCATCACCAACACACAGAGTCAGATCATAGAGATTAGTCCAGGGAAAACTCTGAACATAGGCAATCATCTAGGCTCATCTCAACAAGAGAAATTGATTCAAATATTGAGAATATACTAGAAAGTCTTTGCTTGGGACTACACCGATATGCATGGGATTCACCCTGACACATGCACTCACCATATTTACACGGATAGTACTATAAAACCAGTGAGGCAACCACAGAGAAGGATGAACCCCATGCTCCAAGATATTGTCACAAAAGAATTGAAAAAACTATTGAGAGTTAATTTTATATATCCTATTTCTGACAGTCAGTGGGTATCCCCATTGGTTATAGTGCCCAAGAAAAATGGTAAGTGGTGCATTTGTGTTGATAACAGACAACTGAACAAAGCAACGCTCAAAGATTGTTTCCACTACCATTTATTGACCAAGTGTTAGACACTCTAGCTGGGAAATCATCATTTTCTTTTCTTGATGGTTTCAGTGGCTGCAACGAGATCAGGATAGCTTCAGAAGACCAGGACAAAACCACATTCACCTGTCTTGGGGGCACTTATTCTTACAATGTTTTGCAGTTTGGACTTTGCAATGCTCCAGCTACATTTCAGAGAGCTGTATTAGCTATTTTCGCTGATTTAGTTCATGATTGTGTTGAAGTTTACATGGATGATTTTTCAGTATACGACAATTCATTTGAACATGCATTAGAGAACCTTGAGAGAGTTTTGAAAAGATGTATTGAAGCTAATCTATCCCTCAGCAATGAAAAGTGCTTTATGATGTTAAACGAAGGGATAGTGTTAGGCCACTATATTTCTTCTCAAGGCATCAAAGTTGACCCAGCAAAAATCCAGATCATTGTTGATTTGCCAATTCCACAGAATCAAAGAGAGGTAAGAAGTTTCCTTGGGTATGCAAGCTATTACAGAAGGTTTATTGAACATTTTAGTAAAATAGCTTTACCTTTGTTTAAACTTCTAACAAAATATGCACTTTTCAATTGGAATGAGAACTGCCAACAAGCATTTGAACTACTCAAAAAGAAGTTATCAACCGCACCAGTCTTGAGAGGGCCTAATTGGAGCCTACCATTTCATATCTTTACAGATGCATCTGACACTGCAGTGAGTGCATCATTAGCCAAAAAGAGGAATCTTGTACTTATGCCATTTATTTCATTAGCAAAAATCTAACACCTGCAGAGTCAAACTACACAGTCACAGAAAAGGAAACACTTGCTATCATATATGCTGTGAATAAATTCCGACATTACATAACTGGTTATGAAGTCTTTGTACATACTGATCATTCTGCCATTAAACATTTAATGAATAAACCAATAACTAGTGGCAGAGTTACCAGATGGTTATTATTGTTACAGGAATTTAACATCACAGTGTTAGATAGACCAGGTAAAGAGAATCAGGTGGCAGATTTTCTTTCTAGACTGCAAAATCCAGGTGAGGTTGTTCAGGTTGAAGATTCTTTTCCAGATGAAAACTTATTTGCAATTTCCATAGTAAATCCTTGGTATGCTGATTTGGCCAATTATTTGTCTACAGGAAGGACACCTCCACACTTTACTGCAAAGGAAAAGAAGAGAATAGAAAAAAAAGTGCTAGATATTCATGGCTCAATGGCGATCTATTTTACACTGGTTATGACATGATCATTAGAAGATGTGTAAGAAATGATGAGGTAATTGATATTTTAAAATCTTGCCATGATGAACCGTGTGTGGGCATTTTGCAGCTAAGCGGACATCATTCAAAGTTCTTACTCTTGGATACTACTGGCCATCCATTTTCAAGGATGCCAAGAAGTATGTAAAGAGTTGTGAAAGCTGCCAAAGAATGGGCAGACCAACAGCTACAGACAATATGCCTCTTCAGCCCCAAGTTCACCTAGAACCATTTGAAAAATGGGCTCTAGACTTCATAGGACCCATTAACCCAACCTCCAATGGTAAGAAGTACATCTTAGTATGTAATGATTATGTCACAAAGTGGGCTGAAGCAAAAGCACTGATTAGAGCCACCGAACACACAGTTGTCAATTTCCTTTTTGAAGAGATTTTTGTCAGGTATGGAGTGCCAAGGGAGATAGTGACTGATCAAGGTACCCAATTCACCTCAAAGTTGGTAAAGGACATCACAGACAAATACCAAATCAAGCATAGGAAAAGCACACCTTACCATCCACAGGCCAATGGGCAGGTGGAATCCACAAACAAAACTTTGGAAGGCATCATTACTAAAACTATTGCAATGAACAGGAAGAATTGGGAACAGAAGCTCAAAGATGCACTCTGGGCTTACAGAATCACATGGAAGGATACTATATGATTCACACCATACCAGTTGGTATACGGAAAAGAGGTAATTCTTCCTATTGAGTTTCAAATACATACTTTTAAACTGGCTGCAGATTTGCAAATTGACTTGGACCAAGCACAAAAAGAAAGAATTCAGCAGTTGAACCAGCTGGATGAAATGAGGCAGCAAGCAGAGGAAACTACCATCCTCATGCAAA
>APFE031757637.1:0-43570 GCA_000404065.3 Pinus taeda
TCAGGGACTCTGTCACACCCCTCCCATGTAGTTCCATCCACCTGTACAACCCCATCACCCATATGTGAGTCATTCGGTCAAGCAACTAATCTGTGCCTGCAACCATTAACATATCATCAGAATATAGTTAAACATATATGGCAGATTTCAAGAACGACTTAGACTTTAAAAGATAAAATAATATGAATTTTCATCAAACCAGGTGTCATCGACATGTCATATGCGAGTGCCTCTGATTGTTTCCTGCCATACTCAATAATCATTAGCAACAAGGTTTCTCACTGTTAGTCATTATCATAATAGCATTATTTACAATTTCTGGTCATTCACATCATTGTCCATTGTAAGTTTGAACTAAAGAAAGTAGGTAACATAGAGGACACATCCCTCATGTCTATCATCATTAATCATCAATGGAAACATACATATTCATTAAGCTATCAACATCGTAACATCATAGCAATATACCTATTCATCAAATTTATCATCATTATGCTTTTAGTAGAGCGCATACATATTCTTTACTACCCACGTCATAAGTTCAAATAGAGACCAAACTTAATTATTTAATGATGCAATCATCCGAACATTGATAGATAAGATACATAACCATTCATGCTATCATAATATCAATGGAAAGCATTTATAAACATCACAACCATGAATATCTCAAATAATAGTGCCATGTGACCGGATCCTCAACCCGAGGTCCTCAAAGAATAAAGTGTGGGCCTTATGTCTAATTAAATGTTTACGTCATCTCACTGGCAGTCAACTAGAGCGGGCACTACAGATTGCTGCTCTTGTCATGCTACCCTTTCTCACTCTTCAGAACATTAAATCATGCATTGAGTCTTCTCTTGATGAATATATAATACCTGCAAAAAGTCTTCAAGGAAATACCCATGACATGATAATAGCAAAACTTACCTCATCCCGCAGAGCATATGTTAGTGCTAAACAAAAACAACAAATTAGAATACAAAGAACCTAATACAATTAAGAGATGAACATGCATATACAGAATATACTTACCTGGAGCTTACCTCTGCTGCATCATTTTGCTGCACCTTGCTTTTTGCCGCCCTAGAAAGTCTGGTCCTTTGCAGCCCTTGACAACACTTGATCTAGTTTTTTTTTACCTTCTAGGAGCACAATATTGAATCTGATGTATCTTTGTGATTTCAGATCCTCAATATGTGATCTTCGGTCTTATAGTAGCCCTCTGAGTCTTCTTCGCAATGCCTCAGGTTTGACCCGATTTGGATTCTTCAAGGCAAAGTTATGCCCAATCTCTCACAATGACTTAATTATGGACTAGTTCAGTAGAGTGAACTTGTACGGCGTGCCATGTGTCACTGTTTCCTCCTTCTACTTTGAAATTGATACACAGAAAACCACAGTCCATGCACTATCCGCCACTTTTTACAGAATTCCAATCCGCTTCTCAGAGAGAGAGTTATGACGATTTTCCCAAGGTCACCTCTTTGAGATGAAATTCGGGAGCCTGCAAAAGCCCTAACTTCCACAGATCATATCTCCGAAAGTATAACGAACCAAGATCTGAAATTTGGTCACGACATTCACTAGGATTTCGGCTCAAATCGATTTTAATTTCAGAATCTAAGACTTTGCAGAAATAAAGTTATAGCGAAAATGTCGTGATCACTCCTTTTGGAGGATATATGAGATTTCTTTTTATAGAGTTGAGAGGGGCTTTTATAGAGAATGTTGGAGGGATTTTAGGAGCTTAAAAAATTATTAATTATTGATTATTCAATGACCAAAATCAATGATAAATGCCATGCCACAACCCCACAGGGTTTTAGCCCACTAATTGGGGTTACTAACTTCAATCTTGGATAACTTACAAACCATGAGAAATTACGAGGAGATCTATATACTGATAGAAAGATATTTTTGAGTATAGTATTCCTGTAATGGTTATGAGACGAGAAATCATGAATGATGATGCCCAATGTGCCATGGAAGTTCAGGGTCATCCTTGGTGCTGCTTGGGTTGACATCAATGACAACCTCAAATCATCTTTAGATCAACACTTGTTTGGTCCTTTCCCTTCACCTTGTCCAGGATAGGAGCATCATTGGTTGCTACATTCCATCCCCGAACCTGGGTTGGGTCCACTTGGCCCTGTGTGGTCCTACTTCTCAATAAAGATTATTTGTCAAGGACCATTTGGGAATCCAAGTTTCCCAAGGATTATAGGGATTGAGAACCTCGTCTATAAGCCTATTCCTTCTCCCTCAACCCTCCAATCCTCACCCCTTACCCCTGGAAGAACAAGTCCCTTGCTTAAAGAGTAACATGTTCAATTCTTCACTCCATCCTTGGGAAAGGGTTTCTAGGGTCACTTTCCACTTATCCATTGACATATACTTTACAAGTGATCCCTACACCACCGGGACTCCTCCCATCGTTGAAAGTTTGTAAAGCGCAGGGTTAAGCCTCCAACGTCGCCCTTAACCTAGCAGTTGCCCTCTTAGGAACCCCATTTAGGGCCCTCTCTGGTTTGAGTGGTAACATTTTTGGCGCCATTGTCGGGGACACGAAACGTGTGTTTTGTTCTCCATATGATATATTGATATATCATTCTTGGTGACTCCATTGGTAGAATGAAGCCCTAGTTCTTCATTGAACTTTAAGGTCGATGCTTGTAGGGTGAAGCAAGCATTTTTCTAGGTATCTTTAATTTCACCCTAGCGACTTCTACATATGTTTCATGTATACCTCGAATAGGTTGCCATTCTTTCATAAATTTCTTGCTTTGGACATTGCTCGCATCCCTGGACATCCTAATCATGTCTTGGGAAGGATGGTACGTGAGGTGCCCGTGTTTGATGGTGATCCACTCTCTGCAATTGACCACATAGAAAGAATTTAATGCACATGCTTCAAGAGAAAAGGTTGTCCACCAAGATGTCCTTACATTGCTGTTCATGGGGTCGCTCGGTGGTCATAACTCATGGATGCATGATCATGAGTCTAGGAGCATTTCATGTATTGACGAGTTCGTTGAGGGCTTTCTTAGACATTTTTAAGTACACCCTGCATTAAGTGTCCAAGAGGAAGCTTTCATCGATCATCATCAGAACATTAAGAAACTAGCTAATGAAGAAGAAGATGAGTCCTCCTTGGGTCCACATGATGAAAATGACGATTTTGAGGACACGTGCTGGGAAGGATGAATTTATGGAAAGTCAAATTGAGACCAACCCTACCTTGGTCAAAGATATTACTCCCGATGAATCCTCTTTTGAAAACCTTGAGAGAGATGATCCCATTAGCCCCTTGAAAGATGACGTTGAAGATTATTTCCACATTGAAAAGGAGAAATGGGAAATTGTTGGTCCTCAATTTGATTTTGCTCCCATTTACGACACCGATAAGGAGGATGAGGATGAGATTGGTCTTTCCTTCCCCTCAGGCAGTGTTTATGATGACATAACCATTGATACCCTTGGGAAGGAGAATCTCCATTTTCCTTTGCATAAAGAGGGGCGGTTGGAAGTGATCAATTTTCCTTTTAGGAGAGACCCAATCTTTGATACTAAGGAAATTGATAAGGCTCCCACCTCTCTTGAGTATTATTCAATGTTCAAATCACTTGAGCCTTTAGATTATGATTTTGGGAAAGCACAACTCATTGAATGCAATATTTCCTAAGTTGCAGGAAACATTGGAGAAGGGTCCGTTTCTGGCCGGAAATGAAACGAAAACGAGGAAACTCGTACCGTACAGCCTGGAAACATGTTTCCGGCCGTACTGGCCCGTTTCTTGAGGAGGAAATGTGGCCAGTACGGCTGGAAACGTGTTTCCAGGCGGTACGGTGGAGTTTCCTCTTCTAACTTGACCTTTTCTTGTATTTTGTTTTTAATGTTTTCGCTCCTAATTTTTCATTAGCGACTAAAATATCTTTTGGATGCTTCTAGATGCTTCTCAAGTTATAAAAAAGAGGATTTTCTGAGTGGGGCAGCCTAATGTTCAAGCCTATGGCCCTAGTGTTGGTATGCAGTTCATGGTAATGTTAAATTGTCACTTTTACTTAAATTTTAACATTAACATGAAATGACTCTGGATGTTTGAGAGTGGTTTCGCCCTCATTGGATTTCATATGGAGAAAGTAGAATTTTAGATCTCACTCAAAATCCAGCAGACTTATCTGTTTTTCAGGATTTCAGGATTGGGGGGTTACAATGTTTCCATTGGATTTTGTCATGTACTAGGGTATGAAACTTGTATTTAATCAAGAGAACCAAGCCCTCTATGCAGGGGAAACTCCCAATACTCAAGAGCACGTAGGGTACTAGGGTATGGAACTTGTATTTAATCAAGAGCACTAAGGTCGTTCGACTATGTAGGAGCAGACTCCCAATCAAGCACGAGACAAGAAATTAGAAATTTCTCGTGGCTGATTTTTGATATTGCTATTTTCATTATGTGATCATTAATGAGTAAATGAGATGTAAATTTAGAGACTTATAATTTATGCATTGACAATTGACAATTTAATCATAATGTAATAAATTAAAATGTATCATATATGCTTTATGATTGCACATATTTCTTAAATGTCCATATATATATATATATTGCATTTCCCCGTTTTCAGAATTTGGGGAGGTCACATTTCGTACCCGTGCCCGTTTCGGAAACTCGTACCTATTTCCCCGTTTTGTGCAACTTAGAATATTTCTTTCTCCCTTTTTCCTATTGGTCATCATCTTGAGTCTTCGTCAAGTGATTTCCTCACCCCTGATCATATGATGTCAACAAATTGTGAGCCCTTCCCCCGCCTGAGTATAGTATCAAGGAAAAGCCCTTCATCGATTATACATTTCCTCCTTGGATGCACCCTCAGGGTTTTGATCACTCCATAGTCTCCCCTATCCAGTGTAATCATCATGTGCAACCTACCTGTGTTTCTCGATCTCGTTGGCCTCCCTTTCCCACTAATCATAACCCAATGAAGGCCATAAGCCATGACATAAATAATAAAGACAATGGTGGAATTGATATGCCAGAGGTTGCCATCCATCCAAAGTTTATGAGCTTGGTTGTTGACATCTCTATATTTTGGTTGCAAGAGAAGATCTCACAAACTAGATTACATCCTATTCTCACCTCTTCTCACATAATCATCCATGTGTGGGCATCATATTTTCCCACCTCCCGCCCACAACATCCTCCATGTGTTTGTATTTGCATTCGCTTTGGGGTCTGCTACATGAGTAGTCATACCAGCAGACATACGTATATTGATACGATGATACGTTGGTTGCTCTGGCTTTATGATTACACTTAGTATTAGCATTACCAAATGCGTGTTGGGGTAGGATGCATTGCATGTTGACGTTTGCATTAGAACTAACGTGTATGATATATCTCATAGTAGATTGTTGATTTGGGGTAGTATCGGAAGTGCTCTAGCCACGAAAATTCGTGGAGACGCTAAAGCACATGAGATATCCAATACCCAGAAATGGTTTGGGCAGATTCTAAACAGTTTGGGACATATTAAAATAATTAATATTTTTAATGGAGTCCCTAAGTCTAAACTTAGGGAAAATAAAATATTAATGTGTATTAATATAAAATTGTGTTAGAATTGTCCAAAAGTCATGGATCAAGCCATAATTAATCTTAGCCGTTGATTATGGACTTAATCTCGGCTGTTGAATTGTCAACAAGAAAAGTATAAGAGGAGGCTTGAGGGTCACTTGGAGAACACACTGAGTTGATCAAGATTTCAATTTTCTAGGGCAAGGTTTACTAAGGAAGTCAAAAGAGTGATCAGAGTTGCAGCTAAGGGGCAGTGAATATAGAAGCAAAGAGGCAGAGATAGTACTAGGAGGATCAGTGAAGAAGCGGGAGAGAGGGACGCAAAGCTAGCCAGAGGCTCACGTAGAGCCAGCAAGGGCTCACACAAAGGCAACCAGGAGCAGTGCAGTGCCTCAAAGAGCTAGCGTGGATGATGTAGAGGCTCTAAGGGCTGATGCAATGCGTCCAGAGGCTAAAGCAGCGCAAGCCAGGGTGACGCTGTGCGAGAAAGGGCTGACACAGTCCCCAGAGGCTGACGCTAGGGTTTTCGTGGGGCATATTGGAGCTGGGAGCTGTCAGAGTGTTTATCCAGGGTTTCAGCCGGAATATATACTTTCGGGTAGAGAGGTACTACTGCCGAGATTATTCTCTGTTGGGTGAGACGGTTTTGGCACCCAGATTGTATTAAGAAACTGCATAATAATAAAACCCTTAGATAACTTCACCTGTTTTTCCGCATTGGGTTTTTTCTGGGGACATTGGTCCAAAACCAACAGTGTCACTTGTGTGCTTGTTTTGTTTCTTTTAGTTGATGATATGTAATGTGTTGAGCATGTACTTGTATTTATTTTCAGTATTTACATGGTAAATAACTTGTTAATTAATCAGAACAAGTAGGTAGAAATAAATCAGAAAAATACATGAAGGGTTTCTAATAGTTAGACTTAGAAATTCCAATATGGTATTAGAGTGTGGTTGCAAATCACAGGAGAACTGAGGACATCAACGGAGCAGAGCATTTGCAGAGAACAACTGTCCTGAGTGACAGAAGTTGTTCCTAGCAAAGAAGCAGCAAGGAAGGGGTGATGCAGTGCCTATGTCATCAAGTTTGAGCTGGAAAGAGGATCAGTGCAGTGGCAGAGGGGAGCAGACTCGACCTATGCAGTGCCCGGTCATCTTTCTCAGTGAGGAAGGATTGATGCTCGTGGGCAGGAGGTGCGGATTTTGCTGGTGTCAGGATTGTTTAGAGCCTAGAAGCTCTAACCTTCAGTTTGTTGGGGCTTAGGAGGCTGTGGGTAAGTTGTAGAGTGAAGCTGGTGGGGTACTCTAGTCAAAACAATACCTAACAGGGCAAGACCAAGGAGGAGGGAGTTGCTGCCGAGGATTTCTAGCCCAGAAATCCGGATCAGTGGTGCAACTGCACTAAGGATCGGAGTGGGGGCATCTCAACATTGGCAGAGGGGTTTCCAGGAGGGAAATCGAAGCTTAGAGGGAGTCACACCTAGAACTTCCAGGAGGGAAGTAGAGGAGCAACGAGATGGCAATGAACAGGGTAAGAGACCAGGATAGACTGGACGGAGCCTCAAACTTCGTAGTCTAGAAGGCCAGAATCTTATCCGTTCTAAACAGGAACCATCTCAAGCAATTCACCTTGAGGACAATAGTGGTCTCGGTTGACCCGATTGATAACGATAAGTACGAGGATTCAATGGCGAGTGCCAAGAGCATCATCCTTGATGGGGTCAAGGACCATGTAGTACCACACATTGCCGAGAAGAATACGACAAATGAGATGTGGGAAGCCCTAAAGTAGTTGTATCAGCATACTTTCGTACAGAGGAAGATGCTACTAGAAAATTAGCTGCAGTCATACCAGATGCAAAAGGGAGAATAGATAGACGCCTTCCTCGGTTGATTGAAGGAAATCCGGGATCAGCTGACTTTCATAGGGGCCACGCCGGATCAAGAATTGATGGTGAGAACAACCCTGAACACAGTCTCAGAAGAATGGGATGTGTTTGTCCAAAGCATACTGGGCAGGTCAACCCTTCCAGATTGGGAGGAAATGTGGACGGCTCTTCGCCAAGAAGAGTTCAGAAGGCTAAACAAGGCGGGAAGCAGCGACAAGGGGATCAGAGTCAAGAAGGAGGAAGAGGAGCTTGCTGTCTCAGCATCTGAGGGAAAGCAGGAGAAACGAAAGAAGAAGGACCTCTCCAAGGTCAAATGCTTCAACTGTGGGGAACTGAGTCACTATGCGAGCCGGTGTTCGGGAAAGAAGAGCAAAGGAGAGGCTTCCGAGACCAAGGCTGCGCCAGCAAGGGCAGAGAACGAATTGCAGACAAATGATGACTGTGACATGAGTGCTCACACGCCACTTGAGCAGAAGTGGGGAGACATTGAGCTGTAGTCAGGATGACTACAGGCGATGAGGGGCAGGATCTTTGAGGTACCCAACCTCTTGGATTATACCTTGCTACAGGAGCCCCGAAGAGGAGTAGCAAGACTGGCAGATGTCAGTAGAGACGGATGCGGATGGAGCGATAGAGGGAGCTACAGTGCAGGAGGCTCAGGACAGCGTGAGGTAGCAGTGCGAGATGCACATAGTTGTTGCAGCAGCGCAGAGGTCAGAGAGGGAGCACTTGTCAGTGACAGAGGGAGCTTCAGCATCGGGAGTGTTTCTAACTTGACGAAGATGTCAAAGTTGGGAGATCTATTACTTACTTCTCAGTAACTGAGTTGCAGTGCAGCAGTTAGTAGTGGCAGTGCTATGGGCAACACGATTTAGCATGATGAGAGGGAGCTGCCGTAGAGATGCAACAGTGGCAGTGGCAAGGCCATGGGTAGTAGTACATGATGCAATAGTGCAGAGGATGTTGGGAAACAAGCCTAGCATTAGCACAGGGACCGATGCCGGATGATCAGGGTGATGCTCAGTGAGGAGTGTTACTAGAGCACAATCCTCGCTAAGAGGGAGTGTTGATTTGGGGTAGCATTGGATGTGCTCTAGCAACGAAAATTGGTGGAGAGGCTAAAGCACATGAGATCTCCAATACCCAAAAATGGTTTGGGCAGATTCTAAACAGTTTGGGAGATATTAAAATAATTAATATTTTTAAAGGAGTCCCTAAGTCTAAACTTATATTAATGTGTATTAATATAAAACTGTGTTAGAAGGGTCCAAAAGTCATGGATCAAGCCAGAATTAATCTTAGCCATTAATTAGGGACTTAATCTTAGTCGTTGAATTGTCAACGAGAAAAGTATAAGAGTAGGCTTGAGGGTCACTTGGAGAACACACCGAGTTGATCAAGATTTCGATTTTCTGGGGTAGGGTTTGCTGAGGAAGTCGAAAGAGTGATCAGAGTTGCAGCTGAGGTGCAGTGAATATAGAAGTAGAGAGGCAGAGATGGTACTAGAAGGATCAGCGAAGAAGCCGGGAGAGAGGGACGCAGAGCCAGCCAGAGGCTCACACAGAGCTAGCAAGGGCTCACGTAGAGGCAACTAGGAGCTGCACAGTGCCTCAGAGTGTCAGTGTGGGTGACGCAGAGGCTCTAAGGGTTGATACAGTGCCTCTAGAGGCTGATGCAGGGCAAGCCAGGGTGACGTTGGGCCAGAAAGGGCTGACGCAGTCCCTAGAGACCGACGATGGGGTTTTCGTGGGGCAGATTGGAGCTAGGAGCTGTCAGAGTGTTTATCCGTGGTTTTAGCCAGAATATTTGCTTCCGAGTAGAGAGGTACTACTGCCGAGATTATTCTCTATTGGGTGAGCCGGTTTTGGCACCCAGATTGTATTCAGAAACTGCATAATAATAAAACCCTTAGATAGCTGCACCGGTTTTCCCGCATTGGGTTTTTCTGAGGACACTAGTCCAAAAACAATGGTGTCACTTGTGTGCTTGTTTTGTTTCCTTCAGTTGATGATCTATAATGTGTTGAGCATGTACTTGTATTTATTTTCAGTATTTACATGGTAAATAACTTGTTAATCAATCAGAACAAGTAGGCAGAAATAAATCAGAAAAGTACATGAAGGATTTCTAACAGTTAGACTTAGAAATTCCAACATAGATTAGATCCACTTAGATTAAATTGCATATTTTATTTCTAGTTGGTTTATGGGCTAACATTAAGCATGGGTGATCATGAGACACTATGAAAAACATGCTGCCCCGTGACTTTGATCTTTAACATGTGCATATAACAGGTCTATGGTGACCAAGAGATTGCTGGACTTCTCTTGACCTCCCGTTCGAGCAGCCTCATCCAGTTCTTCGAGAGATCATGTCCCAATTGGAGCCAGATGTTACCCACCGCTTCATGGGTGATATCCCCAGGAGAAATTTTTCTCCATGATGGATTTCAACCGATAGCTAGCAGCCCCTTGCAGCCTCCTGCTAGCTCTTTGTGCCATTTCTTTGCCACCTGAGCCAGTCATGTGTTCCCCCACCCACTTGTATTGATTGTATGTTTGAAGGTGGGCGTCCCAAATCTAAAGGTATGTCCTGTCATTTGGTAATCGAGTATTCAGTTTACTTCTCATGGATACTTCTGGGTATGGATTGATGGGGGGATTTGGCGGAAAGGGTGGGCTTAGTTTGTGCTCTTGTCCCCTTGATCTCTTTTGGATGTTACCCTTGGATCTTAGTCCCTTGGCAGCTCCTTTGTTGACCATTTGGTTCTAGCGTAGTACTACTTGGGAAAGCCCAACTTTGGGTGCGTGGTCCCGCTCCTTTATCTGCATATATTACTCCCTTTCCACTCACTATACCGCCATTCATCATTTCTCCCACCTGGGTCCACATTTCCATTCTGGGTCCACATATGGCCAGCGTCCCTATCCCCTTGTCCCCACCTCGGGTCAGGCCTGGGATGATGCCCCGGAGGTTGAAGAAGCTAAAAGAAAAAGAAAAAAGCATAATTTGCCACATTTAATAGGAAATTGTACCACAAAATGCAAAAGATGGCCGAGACAAAAATAATTAGCACGTGGGCAAAAGCCAATACATGAGCTCCACTCCAACCCATGGTCATCACCCTAGTTCCATAGACCCTAGATGAGCCTCCTTTATCATTCAGGAACCTAGGGTTGTCCCAACCCCTGGAGGGCAATGAATCGCCCTACCTAAAAAGGGGTAATCGCTGTTGTATCTCACACATCATGCTCTTGTCCTTTGAGCCCTGAGCAGTTAATTAAAGAAAATTCATAAAAGGCGAAAGGCATTTAAAGAAGGGTGGAAAAATCAAGGCCGAGGCACCTCATGTACCACGATTGCTCCCTCCTACACATTACATACCCAGGTGTGGGCTTCTCCTTATCTAGCTACTAACCCTATGCCCCAATACACGGCCCAGGATTGCCCTGCTCATTCCCTACTCCATTCCATTCATTTATCACTTTGCAACCCCATTAGAGGGATGTATCTTGGACATACTATCCCCTTTAAGGGCTGAAACCACCTAATAAGGTACTTGGTTAACCCCCTTTAGAGCTTGGAGACACTAGCATATGCTAAAGCCCACTACGGAAGGGCATGCCATTATGAAGTGCCCACTTTGTTATCCATGGTTTGTAAACTCTTTTACCTGATTATTTTAATGAATGGTTGTATTGGCATTGATTTGGGGTAGCATCAAATGTGCTCTAGCCACGAAAATGGGTAGAGAGGCTAAGGCACATGAGATCTCCAATACCTAGAAAGGGTTTGGGTAGATTCTAAACAGTTTGGGAGATATTAAAATATTAATATTTTAATGAGTCCCTAAGTCTTTAATTTAGGGAAAATAAAATATTAATGTGAATTAATATAAAACTGTGTTAGAATGGTCCAAAAGTCATGGATCAAGCCAGATCTAATCTTAACTGTTGATTAGGGACTTAATCTTGGCCATTGATGTGTCAACGAGAAAAGTATAAGAGAAGGCTTGAGGGTCACTTGGAGAACACACCAAGAGATCAAGATTTCGACTTTCTGGGGCTGGGTTTGCTGAGAAAGTTGAGAGAGTGATCAGAGTTGCAGCTGAGGGGTAGTGAATACAGAAGCAGAGAGGCAGAGATAGTATCGGGAGGATCAGCGCAGTAGTCGGAGAGAGGGACGCAGTACCAGCCAACGGTTCAAGCAGAGCTAGCCAGGAGCTGTGCAGTGCTTCAGAGGGCTAGCGTGAGTGACGCAGAGGGCTAGAGGACTGACACAGTGCCTCCAAAAGTTGACGCAAGCCAAGCCAAAGTGATGCTGGGCTAACGTTGGGCCAGAGGGAGCTAGAACAGTGCCTAGAGGCTAACGCTGGGGTTTCGTGGGGCAGATTGGAGCTGTGGAGCTGCTAGAGTGTTTGTCCGGGATTTCAGCCGGAATATCTGCTTCCGAGTAGAGAGGTGCTACTGCCGAGATTTTTCTCTGTTGGGTGAGCCGGATTTGGCACCCAAATTGTATTCTGAAACTGCTTAATAAATCAAACCCTCAGATAGCTGCACCGGTTTTCCCGCATTGGGTTTTTCCGGGGACATTAGTCCAAAAAAAACGGTGTCACTTGTGTGCTTGTTTCTGTTCCTTCAGTTGATGATCTGTAATGTGTTGAGCATGTACTTGTATTTATTTCCAATTTTTACATGGTAAATAACTTGTTAATTAACAGAACAAGTAGGTAGGAATAAATCGGTAAAGTACATGAAGGGTTTCTAACAGTTAGACTTAGAAACTTCAACATGGTATCAGAGCGTGGTTGCAGATCACAGGAGCACTGAGGACATCAGCTGAGCAGAGCAGCAACTGCAGAAAACAGTTGTCTCGAGTGACAGACGCTATTCCTAGCAGAGAAGTAGCAAGGAAGGGGTGACGTAGTGCCTGTGTCATCAAGGTCGAGCCAAGAAGAGGCAGCCCAGAGGCTGAGGGAGGCAAAGATAGGCTCATGTAGAGCCACATAGAGGCCAGGAGGGCTAACACAGTTGGTTGAGGAAGCTGATTTGTCGGTGTCGGGATTGCGCAGAGCTTAGGAGTTCTAACCTTCAGTTTGCTAGGGTTTAGGAGGCTGTGGGTAAGTTGCAGAGTGGAGTTGGTGGGGTACTGTAGTCAGAACAATACCTAACAAGGCAAGGCCAAGGAGGAGAGAGTTGCTACCGAGGATTTCTAGCTGAGAAATCCGGATTAGTGGTGCAGCTGCACTAACGATCGGAGTGGGGGTATCTTGACATTGGCAGAAGGGTTTCCAGGAGGGAAATCGAGGCTTAGAGGGAGTCACACCAAGAACTTCCAAGAGGGAAGTAGAGGAGCAGCGAGATGGCGGTGAATGGGGTAAGAGACCAGCACAGACTGGACAGAGCTGCAAACTTCGTAGTTTGGAAGGCCAGAATCCTATTCGTTCTAGAGAGAAATTGTGTCAAGCACTTCGCCTTGAGGACGATAGCTATCCCAGTTGACCTAGCTGATAATGTCAAGTACGAGGAGGCAATGGCAAGGGCCAAGAGCATCATTCTTGACGGGGTCAAGGACCATGTGGTACCACATATTTCTGAAAAGGACACGCCCAATGAGATGTGGGAGGCCCTAAAGAAATTGTACCAGCATACTTCTGTGTAGAGAAGGATGTTACTAGAAAATCAGTTGCGATCATAGCAGATGCAGAAGGGAGAACAGATTGACCCATTCCTTGGTTGATTGAAGGAGATCCGGGATCAACTGACTTCCATAGGGGTAATGCTGGATCTAGAATTGATGGTGAGAACAACCCTGAGCATACTCTCAGAAGACTGGGATGTGTTTGTCCAGATCATAGTGGGCAGGGCGAACCTTCCAGATTGGGAGGAAATGTGGGCTTCTCTTCACCAAGAAGAGATCAGAAGGCTGAGCAAGGCAGGAAGCAGCGGCAAGGGGATCAGAATCAAGGAGGAGGAGGAGGATGCTGCCCTAGCATTTGAGGGAAAGCAGGAAAAACGGAAGAAGAAGGACCTCTCCAAGGTCAAATGCTTCCACTGTGGGGAGCTGGGTCATTATGCGACCCAGTGTCCAAGGAAGAAGAGTAAGGGAGAGGCCTCTGAGACCAAGGTTGTGCCAGCAAGGGCAAAGAAGGAAGTGCAGACAGATGATTACTGTGCCATGAGTGCGCACACACCACTTGAGCGGAAGTGAGGAGACATCGAGCTGTAGTCAGACAGACTGTAGGCGATGAGGGCCAAGATCCTCAAGGTACCCAGCCTCTTGGATTAGACCTTGCTACGAGAGCCCCGAATAGGAGTAGCAGTATTGGTGGATGTCAGTAGAGATGGATGCGGATGGAGCGATAGAGGGCGCTACAGTGTAGGATTCCCAGGACAGCCTGAGGCAACAATGCGAGAAGCAAGGGAGTGTTGCACAAGTGCAAGATGGCATAGAGAGGTGTGCAACGGTGTGACATGCATGGAGTTGTTGTAGCAACACAGAGGTTAAAGAGGGAGCACTTGTTAGCGACAGAGGGAGTTTCAACATCGAGGGTGTCTCTACCCTGACAGAGATGTCAGAGTTGGGAGATCAATTACTGGCTTCTCAGTAAGTGGGTTGCAGTGCAATAGTTAGCAGTGACAGTGCTATGGGCAGCACGATGCAACAGGATGAGAGGGAGTTGCAGTACGGATGCAACAGTGGCATTGGCAGGGCCATGGGTAACAGTACAGGATGCAACAGTGCAGATGATGGGCAACAGGCCTACCATTAGCACAGGGACCGATGCCGGATGATCAGGGTGATACTCAGTGAGGAGTATTGCTAGAGCACAGTCCTTGCTAAGAGGGAGTGTTGATTTCGGGTAGCATCGGATGTGCTCTAGCCACGAAAATTGGTGGAGACGCTAAGGCACATGAGATCTCCAATACCTAGAAAGGGTTTGGGTAGATTCTAAATAGTTTGGGAGATATTAAAATAATTAATATTTTTAGTGGAGTCCCTAAGTCTAAACTTAGGGAAAATAAAATATTAATCTGAATTAATATAAAACTATGCTAGAATGGTCCAAAAGTCATGGATCAAGCCAGATCTAATCTTAGTTGTTGATTAGGGACTTAATCTCGGCTGTTGATTTGTCAACGAGAAAAGTATAAGAGAAGTTTTGAGGGTCACTTGGAGAACACACCAAAAGATCAAGATTTCGACTTTTTGGGGCTGGGTTTGCTGAGAAAGTTGAGAGAGTGATTAGAGTTGCAGCTGAGGGGTAGTGAATACAGAAGCAAAGAGGCAAAGATAGCACCAGGAGGATCAACGCAGTAGTTGGAGAGAGGGACGTAGAAGCAACCAAGGGTTCACACAGAGCCAGCTAGGGCTGACGCAGAGCCAGCCAGGAGTTGTGAAGTGCCTCATGAGGGCCGGCGTGAGTGACGCAGAGGGCCAGAGGATTGACGCAGTGCCTCCAGAGGTTGACGCAGGCCAAGCCAGAGTGACGCTAGGCTAATGCTGGGCCAAAGATAGCTGATGCAGTCCCTAGAGGCTGACGCTAGGGTTTCGTGGTGTAGATTGGAGTTGTGGAGCTACCGGAGTGTTTGTCTGGGGTTTCAGTTGGAATATCTGCTTCCAAGTAGAGAGGCGCTACTGCCGAGGCTTTTTTTTGTTGGGTGAGCCGGATTTGGCACCTAGATTGTATTTTGAAACTGCTTAATAAATCAAACCCTCAGATAGCTGCACCAGTTTTCCCGCATTGGGTTTTTCCGGGGACATTAGTCCAAAAACAATAGTGTCACTTGTGTGCTTGTTTTTGTTTCCTTCAGTTGATGATTTGTAATGTGTTGAGCATGTACTTGTATTTATTTCTAATATTTACATGGTAAATAACTTGTTAATTAACAGAACAAGTAGGTAGGAATAAATCAGTAAAGTACATGAAGGGTTTCTATGAGTTAGACTTAGAAACTTCAACAATTGGAAGCCTAAGGGACGAATTGGATCTTATGCATTATTACAGGTGGTTTCCATTTGGGTTTGGTCTCCCTATACGAGATCCTAACCCGCAGAGGTCTACATTGGCACCTATAGGGTGTGCATATAGAGTCATTGGTCTCCATAACAACAAACAACACTCCATGGATCTTCATTGATGCTAAGAGACTACTAGCGATCCACTTTTGGCATGATGGTGATATGCTTAGTACATTATGCCTAGTAGGCCCCCACAGAGGCCCCACACTCTTGGCAGGTGTCCTATGACTTGTACGATGTCATGGTTGCATCCATTCCACCACTCGGACCCTTGTAGAGGATCTACAGGCATCTCCGATTCATATGGAGACCCACTGGGAGCACCACAAGTCTACTACTTGGAGAACAAGGGGCCACCACCTTGTCCATCATATTTCGAGGAATTTATTCCTTAATATGGCACTTCAAGACATTATTAGGCCTTTGGAGGGCCCCACAACATGTACATATTATTATTTGGCCCCTTGTGAGGCTTATTTTTCCACTTGTGAGCTAGTTTGGTGGGCTGTTCATCAATAGGGGTTTTATTTGCATATTATTTTATCAATAGGGGCTAAGGTAGGCCTATAGGCTAATTCGAACTCCTTAGGAGGCTATATATTGATGTTGGATACATACATTTGGATCATCACTTGACTGGGGATCTCTCTAATCATAGAGAACTTCACATTTTTTCCTTGGAGGATATTCTCGGAGATGGATGAATTTTGATGTATGGATTTGGGCTATTTTTCTTGTCTTGGAGCTTTGTCTTGCAGACGAAATGCTGGTTGGATATACTCTATATCGTTGTAAGTAAATTTTAACGTTGTTATTCTTGTTGCTACATGCTGCTAAAAGTAGAGCTAGTTGTTGCATAATTGAAATGTGGAATTAAGCATGTTTTAGCTAATTTAATGTATGGGCCAATGCTATATGAATGAAATGTCCTAGAGATTATTTGTCTCGATAAGCTTGCATCATTTTGTTCTATAGTATAAATTCTTGGAGGTCACTTTTCTTTTCTTTCTCTCAACATTGGATGAAGCTAACTTTTTGGGCATCCTTGATCGGGAAACTAAGTTCTTACTCATCGTCATCCTTGACTCCATAACCCCCAGTGAATTAGGCATTGATCCCTAAAAAGGGTGGTCATCTCCTTCACCTTTTTTCACTTTTTCCTAGGTCTAGCTCTAATAGGTCACCTAGGGCATCAATTTCCCGGGAATTGAGCCAAGGAAAAACATCGATCTCCTACAGGCTACTGTGTTGGTGGGTCCCCTCCCTCTCCTCCAAATTTGATGCAATTCTAACAGTGGAATCTCCGAGAATCCCAAGCCCTAGCTCTAGGATTGAATTTTGCCTAGGCATCCTCAAGGCTAGACCTCAACAGGATCAATTCAAATTTTTGAAGTAAATATTCTTGTTTGGTCCTTTCCCTTCACCTTGTCCAGGATAGGAGCAACATTGGTTGCTACCTTCTATCTCCAAACCTAGGCTGGGTCCACTTGGCCGCGTGTGGTCCCACTTCTCAATAAAGATTATTTGTCAAGGACCATTTGGGAATCCATGTTTCCCAAGGATTATAGGGGTTGAGAACCTCGTCTATAAGCCTATTCTTTCTCCCGCAACCCTCTAATCCTCACCCCTTACCCCTGGAAGAGCAAGTTCCTTGCTTAAAGAGCAAGCAAGTTCTATTCTTCACTCCATCCTTGGGAAAGGGTTTCTAGGGTCACTTTCCACCTATCCATTGACATTTACTTTACAAGTGATCCCTACATTACTGAGACTCCTCCAATCGGTGAAAGTCCGTTCGTAAAGTGTAGGGAGACTTAGCTGTGGTGACAGTGGGTTAAGCCTCCACTGTTGCCCTTAACCTAGCAGTTGCCCTCTTAGGAACCTCTTTTAGGTCCCCTGCTGGTTTGAGTGGTAACAATACCTTCACTCCATCCTCTCCTATCACATGCCGAAGGTACAACATGTCAGTGAGTCCAAACTCACATCTGGACATCTTTGCATACAACTGTTGCTCGTTAAGTATGTGCAATACCTCCTCCAGGTGCTGGAGTTGCTCCTCCAAAGTCCGGCTATAGATAAGAATGTCATCAAATAAGACGAGGACAAAACGCCGCAACTGCCCATGGAACATGTGGTTCATATAGGATTGAAATGTTGCTGGTGCATTGGTTAGCTCGAAGGGCATCACCAAAAACTTGAAGTGTCCATAATGGTAGTGAAAGGCAGTGTTGGGGATGTCCTACTCCCTCACTCGGATATGGGGATACTCCGAGCGCAGATCTATCTTAGAGAAGTATCTCACTCCTCTAAGGTCGTCCATCAACTCATCAATGCGCAAGATGTGATATCTATTCTTCAGTGTCTTGTTGAAGGCCCTGTAGTTTATAGACATGTGGAGTGGCTCGTCCTTCTTCTCCACCAACACCACAAAAGAAGTAAAGGGACTCGAACTAGGCTTCATGTGCCCAATCTCAGTAGCTCTTGTATCACCCTCTCAATCTTGTCCCGATAAGCTTTGGTGTGCCTATAGGGAGTAATAATAACTGCGTGCACCCTCTCCTCCAGCTCAATAGTGTGCTCGAATCCTATGTCCGTGGTCTTCTTGGAGGAATATCCCCGAAAACCCCTTGATGCCTCTCTAGCAAGGCCAATATGTCAGGATGCATAGGTCGTGTCTGAGTCCTTGTCTTTGAAATGCTGAGCTCCCCTGCCCACTCTATGTCCCCATGCCGCAAATCTGCCTCCATCAGATGAGCTGAGACTGTTTGTGGTGGGTAGGAGTGCATTCCCCTCAGCACTACAGCTTCTGATCTAGGCCCGTGAACTCCATCACCAGCTTCTGCGAATTAGTGGTAACCCTCCCCAACGATACAACCACTGGACACCTAATAGCGCGTTGGTGTCTGGAACATGAACCACAAAGAAATGATGAGTGACGGAGTAGTTCCCTATTGTCAGAGTGAGGCTGGAAACATACTTCGTGCACCGAATTGTTTGGTTTCCTAACACCAATACAGAGAACCCCTCAAATGTCTCTGTGTGAATGCCCCTCTGCTCCACTGTCTAGGCATCAATGAAGTTGTGAGTAGCCCCACTGTCTACTAGAACTGACACTCGCTATCCTTGTATAGTCTCTCTAATCTCGAGTGTTAGTTTTTGTAGCATCGGATGTGTTCTAGCCTTGAAATTTTGTGGAGAGGCTAGAATGCAAGAGATCTCCAAAACCCAAAAATCGTTTTTGGAAATTCTGCTTAGAAATAACTTAATTAGTTTATTAGTTAGTTTTTAAATATTTCATAAGTCTAAACTTAGGGAATATGACTAATTAATCAGAAATAATTAAGTGAAGGTGTCATTGTTCTAGAAACTCATACGGATCGACTTCAAGTTAATCCTAGCCATCGATTAAGATCTAATCTTCGCCGTTGAAGTATCGAAAGAGGATTATAAGAAGAAGTCGATGGGGCTTGGAGAAATCAGTTCAACAATTTGATTTCATGAGGAGATCGATTTCCTGAGTAGGAGCAATTAGTTCCTGGAGAGAGAACAAGTGAGATCGAAGCAGTGATTGAGGGGTACGGATAGTGAGCCAAAGGAAAGATTTTCCAGATCCGGAGAGGCAGCAACAAGAGAGTCGAATTATCCTAGAGAGGCAACGCTGAGGGACTGTGCAGTGCTTCAGTTAGGTAGATCAATTTGGTCAGGAGAAAAATTCGTTCTCAGTTCCAGAGGATGGGAAGGAGTCCTAGAGAGTCGGAGAGGCGATTTTCTCAGCATCTAGAGGCAAAACGACTTCATCTCAGCCCAATCCAGAGCAAGCCATCCAACCAGCTATGCAATGCAGTGCAGAGGTTGACTCAGTGCTCCTGGAGGCCGAGTTTTGATATGGAATGTCTAGCCAAAGATTGCCTATGGGAGAAGGGTAATTCCCTTCAGTATTTTGCTAAGATTTTCTTGCTGTTTGGATTGCCAGCTGGGCATCCATAGATGTACTCAGATTTCACTGTTGCATAATGTTAAAACCCTCAGCTGCTGCACCAATTTTCCCATGTTGGGTTTTTCCGGGGACATTGGTCCAAAAATAACTGTGTAAATTTATGTGTGTGCTAGCATTTCTTCCAGCGTTTATTCTTCCACAGTTTTATTTGTGTAGGTTGCGGTGTGATTGATTTAGTATTTGCTGTAGCCTGTAGCAAACAATGAATAAATTGTTAAAAATTAATTTAACAATTAGGAGAATTATTTCCAGTCGCTGCAATAAGATTCGAATTTTCGAATTCTCACACTGAGTGTCAAGTACTTCGGAACTCCCCGAAATAAAGCAAGAACTCCCCCAGATGGAGTCAATGGCCCTCCTCCATGGGGTGGTGGTGGTGCTCCTCCTGATGACTGTGCCCCCTCGTCTCCTTGACTTGCATTTAACTCAACTTCCTCATCCGGCACACTGCCTGAATATACCGCAATGTAATGGGCCTTGCCCTTGGTTCACTTGTGCTCGGGTGCCCACGACTCCTAGCACGCGAAGTATAACTCCTTCCTCTTGAGATCCCTCCTAGTCTCCTCATCCAAATGGCCACTTCCTTTATCTGTCTGAGGTGGCTGAATGTCTCGGTTCCCCTCTGGGGCATTGAGTTTGGTCGGTACTAAGGCCCTGGTCTTGGGCATTGTGTCTATCATATCCCGAGTCCCGGAAATAGCGTCCAATAAGGACATGGGCTTCTAGCCCCTCACCCAACCACGCAATGACTCATTAAGCCCCTCCACAAACAACATAATCAACTGGACCTCCGAGATATCTGACACCATGTCGACCAACCTATGGAATTCTGAAATAGAGACCTCTGCACTTCATATCTGCCTCAAGTGGGCCAACTCCCTGAAATGTAGCTCAGGGTCCTTCCTCTCGAACCTCTCAATCAGTCTCTTGGTAAACTCGGTGTAAGAGGGGATGTGAATGTGCCCCAACGTAATCAATCCACGGTATCACCAATTCTGTGCATCTCCCTCTAGATGTAGCGTAGCAAATTGGATAGTGTTCGTCTCTCACATGGGGTTCAGGTGAAAGTACGTATCTAGCTTCTGAACCGATGCACTCGCTGAACTTTTTGCTGACCCATCATGGTTGGAAAGTGTAACCTTCCCCGCTATCTTCTGCACCTCCTGACTAGACTGCCCACCTCTAAGTGATTCCCAACTCTAGTGGTACGCCTCTCCATAAGGTGAATGTACTCCCCAAAGGACATCACTGTTGTGATCCTGGGGTCTAGACCCTTGTATTCATCAATAACCGATGCAACTGAGTTGACTAAATCTGCAACTGGGTCCGAATCCCTCTCATACTCTAGCCCGTCCACAAAATGAGGCATTGTAGGATGGCCTACTTGGCCACGCAGAGGGGTGTGTGGGGGCTAGAATGTACGACTGCCTCCCCCTGCTCTAAAAGCCCCATCACCTTAGGGTTCTACATATGGCCTCCCATTCACCTGTAGGCCCATCACCTACTACATCATATCCATCATTTGCTGTCCCTACCTCAACATTTGTTGGTTGGTCCTCAACAACTCCCTTAGGACTTGATTCTAATCTCTTGGTCTAGGTTGTTCATTGTCCTCCTGGTTATCCAAGTCTCATCTTATGTTTTCTACCTCTGTGACGGCAAATGGGTTCGAAGCTCCCTCTCTACCTTGACCCCTGCCTCTTCCTCTTCCACGAACCCTATGGAAAACCACTCCTTGGTATCTAGTTGGCATCACCTGCTCTTGTTCCCCACCCTGGCTAGGAACATGCTCTGATACCAATGTAATATTCCTAATAGGAAAATTGACAATGATATTAAGCAAAAATACTCACACGAACATAATTGTTCAGACAACCATTAAAAACCTAGAATTGCACTACAACTGCAGCAAAATTCAACCATTTTATTATTTATAAAGAGTAATATAATGCATGAAATGTATGCACTTGGGCTTGCCAAGGCAAGCTAGACAATTCCAGGTGAGAAAATGTTGCTCGGATGTAGAGGGAGCAATTCCTCAAAAAGGAACTGTGCTAGCCCTGGAATTTCTACACTGTTGGTTGAAAGGAACCCCTGTTTGAGCCTCCAAAATGCCCAGAAAATTCTACCAAATTAGTCTTGTGCTCTACAAATAAAAACTCAGGAAGGGTTTGATCTAATTATGACACTCCAAAATCACCCCAAAATCCTATGGACTCCTCCATTGCCAAACAATTACAGCCCGTAGGAATTCTGTCTTTGCAGCCCCTCCAAAATATTGAGAAATCCTCCCCAATCAATCTTCTTACACCCCCAACTCAATTCTAACCAAAATTCCTTTTCCAAGCCTTCCCCACAAATTTCTTCACCATGAAACTGCATAGCCCAGGACAACGATTGTGTAGGCCTCTGTAAGTGAATTTCGACCTGAGCAAAGCACACTCTTCCAGCTTGTAAATTCTTCGGAAATCCACTACAAATTAACCAAGGAAAAGACCTGTAAAGGCTCAGTGCTCTTATCACCGGAATGCTCTCCAACAAGACTACAGGGCTCCCTTTTCTGCGTCCAGACTGAGGCAAAGGCAACCCCTACCACCTGCAAATTTCTCCCCAAGCCTCCCTGAAATTATGGCAATGCCTCCCTAGGGTGGCACTCGTGATCCACCGGAGAAAGGGTGAGATATCCCCTTAGAGATCTTTGGTGTTGAACAACACTTTGACTCAGGTAAACAACTTGAGAAACAATGGTATAGTTTGTCAAATTAGTAAAAGGTCCCAATAGTTGCCCTCATCCGCCTATTTATATTTGTTGTCTTCCCTTTTCTTGTGGGTCCCTCCATCAAATATTTTGACCTCCCTTAGCAAAATCGATTTTCCCTTCAGGGGGTGTGTATTACTTGAGGGGTGGCCTCCACATTCCAGCAACTCAAATATTTGACCTACATTTCCTAAGTTGGTGTCCAAAATTTGTGTTGGCTCCAAAGGTTGAAAAATTGTAGTCCTTCCCTTAGCAAAATTTATTGAGAAGGGACATTACACACCCGATGTTGATCATGTCGTTGCTTGTACTTGGCGTTGAACTTCTCCAAGAAGTCATAAACCTATTGTCGGATGTGCTAGATGCATTCAATAAAATTGGTTGCTTTATTAGTCTCAGACTGATATGTGTGGATTCTGTCTATGTAGTCGCATGAGGCATGACAACATCAATCAGACACAATGGTTGAAATCGTAGACCCGCTTGAAAGAGACTGCGACCAGTCGAGCTATGGAGAGCTCTGTTATAATTGTGCTGCACATAGGTAAGACTCTCATCCTAGGTCCGTGGATGCTTGGAGTTGTACATGTGTAGTATGTGCACTATCATCCTGTTGATGACTTTTGTCTCGCCATCAGTTTGGGGATGGAATGTAGTCGACTTGGTGAGATTAGTGTTCAGAGGCTCAATCATAATGTGCCTAGGAACCTGCTATCTCGAATTGATATTATGGCCTGCAGGATACCAAAATGTACCCACACTTGTTCAAAGAAGAGTTTGGAAGTGTCCTCTGCGGTGATACTCTTCTTCCATGCCGTCAATATAGACATCTTAGAAAACCTGTCCACGACCACAAATACACAATCATTATCATGCTTTGTAAAAGGGAAACCAGACAAATAGTCCACGGAGATGGATTCCTAGGGCTGGCTGAGAGTAGGAAGAGGAGTGTACAGGCCTTGCTTTTTGATGGTTGGCTTGGCGATGGCACAGGCAATGTAGGATCTGATATCTTTTCCAACATCTTGTTGGAGTTTTGGCCAATAAAAGTACTTATGGAGTACAATTGTAGTTTTATCCACACCAAAGTGTCTTGCCACCGACTGTAGTTCACCTCCCAAATCAGCATGGCACGTTCACTTGAAGGAACACAAAGGTGGCCTAGGTAGCATAATAATGCGTCTTGGAGATGGAAATCGGGAACTTGCTTGCCATCCACTAGCACCTGGTATGTGGTGGCAAAGTCTGGCTCATTTTGTACAATTGCGGCCATCCAAAAGTCTCGTGGCCACAAGAGTTGAGAACAATAGTCAATGCTACAATTGGGGGCTAGCTGAGGCAATCTGCAACATGATTGGTGCTGCCCTTTTTGTATTTCATGTTCAAGTCGAATTGTTGAAAATAAGTAGACCACTTCTTATGGTGATCATTTTGCAACTTCCCTTGTATCTGTATAAACTAAAGAGATCAGTGATTGGTGTGGATGATCGTCTCCTTCCCCAAATGTACATCTTTTTATCATAGGTGGGGTACTTTTGAATTGTATCAGAAAGTGTCTCACTATCATAGGCCGCTAGGTGTCCGTGTTGGGTGAGGACTACACCAATAACATAGTTGGAGGCATCTGCCTCAATTTAAAATGGTTGCTGTAGGTATGGCAATGTGAGTGCAGGTGGAGAGTTGAGGCGGTGCTTTAGTTCAACGAATGCCTTCTGTTGGGTCTCAGACCAAGATCTGCCCTTGGTAATCTGTCTCAAAGGCCAAGTGATATGGGAGAATCCCAACACGAACCTCTGATAAAAATTTGCAAGGCCCAAAAATCTGCGGAGCTCTGTTAGAGTGGTCGGGGTTGGCCAATCCCGAATGACTTGGATCTTAGTTGGATCCACATGCACGCTTTGCTCATTTATGATGTAACTTAGATACTGTGGTTTGAAATGGAGCAGATTAGTAATGCTGTGCTAATTCTCCATTCAGAGTAAAACCCAAAATGCTTATCATTTGCTTATCAAGTGCTTAAGGATTTACCCTTTTTTGTTTAATTAACTGAATCCCATGAGAGTTTCTTATGTAAATGTTATAAACAATTTAACATAAAACATATGCTGAACAACAACAAAATAACAACATAGAACATCAAAATACAACATGCAACAAAAAAGATTTGATGAGGAGTTCACTTCTCCTGGGCTACGTCTTCTTGGTCCAACTTCTAATGCTTGGGCCTCTCTGTTATGCTCAAAATGACAACAAAAGTGTGTTTACAATGTTCAAATGTTTCTGAAACCTGTCTCAATGAGTTTAGAATAAAGAAAATTGCTAGGATTGACTATTTTTGCACCTAATTTGGATAAGAACTAAAGAAGTTATGACCTCTCCCAGTTCTCCCACAATTTGCTCAACAAATTCCCCTTCTCTGACCGCTAACCATCAAATTTGGCATGAAATCCGCGAACTGGGTGAAAATTTCACTGAGCAGCGGGCCATATTCTGTCGGCCAAGTCACAAATTGCAATCAGTGTAAAAACCCAATGGTCTTATGGTTTTGTGAACAAAACGGCGATTGTACGATTGCAATATCGGCGGACCCGACGAAATTATTAACTGGAGCCTATAAACAAATCACATCCGGGATACCGCAATCGACGGAGTATTGACGATCGTAAATATGCAGGAATTGCCTTGTTGCGATATGTGATTGTGATATCGCATCGCAACCCAAACCTGTCGGGGGCTGATTTCCATAAATCCTTTCCTTTGTGATCTGCGATTGGAATTTATCATATCGCAACCCTTCCCTTGCTGGGGGTCGATTCTCTAACACCTCCCTTTCGCCGATCTGCGATTGCAACCCATCGCATCACACCCTGGCTGTTCTAGGGCCGATTTTTAACACCGACCTGCCTGCGACTTGCGATTGCGATATGCGGGGGCCAATGGCGCGTGTCAGTTAGCGCCTCCTCATTTGCTGAGGGGCCTTCCACGTCATCCAATCCTGCCATGTAAGCAAGTGAAACCTGAACTTTGACTTGCTATAACTTCTGCATACGAGCTTGAATTTGAGTGCCATTCACACCGTTGGAATCATAATGACGATCTCTTTGATTTGAAGCTGAGTTTAACAAAATTCTGGCACTTTGATTTTTGAGCATAATTTTGTATCAAGCAAGCTATGGGTATCGTCCTAACATAACACGGAAGTAGGCGGTGTTGTTCAAGAAAGGCGGTAATGTCCATATAGATTCCTGCCTTAGGTATTAGTATTAATAACGGGCATAAAGATTCCTGCATTAGGTAGCGGATGACTGGGCATATTCATGTAGATGGGTCATATTGGTGTTTCTTCTCTCATTGGCTCGTCTATATCTTTGATATCTCTGATCCTGTTGGCTGTCGCATCTCTTCTCCTTCCGTCGCGATCTGGAGTAAGTGAGTTCAGTTCCTTGCACACTGATCACTTTGTTGTAGCTTTTAGATAGTAGTAGGTCAGCTACCAATGCTAGAGCATCTAAAATAATTGTTTTGGGGTTTTTGGTTTTAGTTTTGGAAGACCAATGAATGAAGACAGATGTAGAACTGAAATACTTAATCCTTTGGATAATATTAATATCTCAACAAAGGGCTGCTATAAAGCTTTACACAATGATATAGATCAAATAGTGGTGAGAGGAAGACAAAAAATAATATGATTATCACAGTTTCCAGACTGTAAAACAGAACAATCGTAAGTATGAAAACCTTCTAAACTACGTTCCAAAGATTCAAGGCAATATACTTAAGCTTACAAAAGATATTGATGATTTATTGATTAGAGGGGATTAGCTAAACAGAGAGTTCATTAATCCATTCTCTTAATAGATGATCACGTCAGGAGTTTATAGGAATAAATTGAGACACAATGATTCCTACCTAGATATCTCTATAAGTCATAAACATATGAAGAAAAACATAATGATTGATAACTGGAAAAACTTACAGGATAACACAAACTGTGTAAAACCAAATTCAGAACCCTCTGCTTTGTATTAAGGTTCTAGAAAGATTGAGTACATCAAGTGTCTAGAAAAACTTTCTTTAAAGGTGCAACCAGGTTCAAAGTAGAATGAATAGTCACAACCTAACAAGCAATGAACAATGAACCTTGAACTTTGAACCCTTAACAACTCGAGAAGAGAGTTATTTATACAATAATGAAACTAAGAAAATATCCTAAAACTGATTAAGATTTATTCTAGGAAATGAAAGATCTTCATAAGAGAAGAGAGGGGCAGCTATTGAACTGCTTCTTGCTGTCCCTTTTATTGAGGTTGTGCTGGCTTTGTTGTTTGATATTTTTCCCTTTAAGCTGCTTGATTGTTTGTATCCTTTATGCTGGTTGATTTCTTCATTTGATCTTTCATCTGATACTCTTTAAACTTTGTGAATATCCTTTCACCCTGCTAAGTAGCCTTTACTGTGTTGTTTTTACTTTACTGTGCATTTCAGGTTTTTACTGTGTTTTTCAACAGTAAATCCTTTTAGATTTTATGTCACATAGTAAAGTAATCTGATATGATCTTCGTATTTGTCTTCTAACTGTATGCAGGCTTTTTCTTTGTAAGCCTGGAACAAGAGTTTTTCCCTGCAAAACACAGAAATTGTTAAGAAAAACATAAGTGATAGTGTTATCACCCCAAGAAACTCTCCTAGGTTGTATCTCGGAGATGTTCGGGAACATTACAAATTCAACTCAATGTTGGAAATGGATAAATGGAAGGAATGATGCTTGTTCAAGCCAGATAACCACTTCTACTATGCTTAACTCCAGACATGGGTGAACGTCCCCAGACTACAAGGCTTTAAACCACCAATTACTGACAATTTTAGGATTAGATGAGCATGGAGAATACTGACCACACCAGCAGATGCACAGGACCCTGTGATGGCCGGCTGCAACCAGTAAAGAGGTCTTCAAATCTATTTCCTAATGCATAGACAAGATGACAGCTCTCTGGCACTAAGTAAACATAAACCTGCATAACACATTCAATGATATATATTAGACTTCAACACAGAGGAGGGATGATAGCCCCTCTAATGCTAAATATCAAGAGCACATGAACAAATGCATAACAGGCACAGCCTGGAACAGAATAGAAGTGAAAAGTGAGCAATTAACAGCAAAAGAAGCTTGTATTAGCTGAAAATGAAGACCAGACACTGCAAGTATCAAAGTAGTTATAGTCTCTAGAAGTTGAACCTTACATCAAAACAACAACCATCAACCCTGATTACCTCTGTTTTCTGGGTATATATAGAGTTTTCTTTACAAAAATGCTCTGCTACTCTAGGCGTGGAGGGGTCATAATTGGCCACCAACCGCTTTAATTGTCTGGTAGAGTTTCTGCTGCAATCTGTTTGTTTCAATGAATGAATCTGATCTTTTTTGATACTCTGTTGTCCTTCTTGAACAAGTGGAGTGCTGCATGAAAGAAGCTCCATAACCGATAAATGCTCTGATCTGCTTGAGGCATGTCCTTTTTCTTCTCGGCCATTCTTCATGTTAAATGCGGTTGTTGAGGATCTATTACGTCGAGTGTTGGATACTGGCCACCTTCTTCCTTCGGATGCATGCAATGATCGGGGCGAGAGGAGGGATATCAGCCATTGGATCGCGTGGATCGACGATGGGGATCGTTTTGTAGAGGGTATCGGGAGATATGGGATCGGGATGGACGAGGGCCGTTGGATTAAATACGGGCGGATCCAACGATCATCGAGGGCGAAAGATGTGCGGGGATTATCGGCCGGGGAAAACTATGCAATATGGCAAATACACTATCGGCGGCGCAAACTAGACTTGAAACTTATTACACGGGAGCGGTGAGTCATATCGGGTTCGACACCTAATATTGCATCGCAAAAATGGAGTGGTCTGCGTTAACGTCAAGCCCTGACCCTGTGCGATTTGTGACCAGATCGCATCGCAATATCGCTTCTGCGGAAGTCGAGGAGCGTAGCCTTTACACACGCATGGATGCGATTTGTGATTTGCGATTGCGATTGAGAAATGAAAGCGCCAAGTTATATGGTCGAGTCTTATGGAAGGTTTGAACTTTGCGCTTAGGACTGGGGCTAAAAAGGGGCTTTGTCAGTTTTCGGAGGGTTTATTCAGGGAATGGGGAGGTTTTAGGGGTGAACGGGAAGAGGAAAAAAGGAGAAAATGACCAAATGCGAGCTTTCCTTTGAAGACAACTGAGTAGAGCAAGCGTGTCTCTGACCTTAGAAAATCATTGTTGTATAGCAGAGCTAACACTGGCTCCTTCTGGGGATGAGATCTTCCCTGTGAGGTCTTAAGAACTTGCAGATCAATGCCTTTCCTATGAAAAACAAATTACCAAAATTTCCTAGTGTTCCATTGGGCATGGAGTCTACTTTGCTTACACTAAACTGCTAAAACAAAATATTTACAACTTTGAGGCCAAAAGACCTAAAACCACATAAATTTTCAGAAAACGCCCATTAACTGGGCCATCAAAAACTGTTTCTCCTCCCATGCTTTTCAGCATGAAGGTATTGTTCCCTTGAATCTGAGAAATGATAAAAGGCCCTGTGAAGAAAGCATCAAACTTCCCATGGTTGCCTTTCTTTTCTTTCAGTGCATCCCACTTCAGAACCAAGTCTCTAACTTGAAGATTATCTAATTTTGTCTTCTTGACAAAAGCTTCCTTGATCTTTTTCTGATGTGCTGCAGCCCTTTCAACCAGTTGTTCTCTGATTTGATGTACCTCTGCTAAATCAGTGATCCTTTCTGCCATGTCTTCCTCCTCATTTTGCTCTTGTTGCAGGAACTTTGCCACAGGGAGAGTTAACTGAATCGAGAATACAGTCTCAGTGCCATATACCAGCCTGAATGGAGAATTCCCTGTGGATTTCTTAATGGTCACTCTATCAGCCCACAATGCACCATGAGCTTAGAATCTCAATTCTTTTTGTTGTCCTCCAAAAGCTTTTTAATTATCCTTATCAGAGTTTTATTTGAAAATTTTGCTAGACCATTGCCTTGAGGATAATATGAGGTGGAATGAACCAGTTTAATACCCATTGAATCACACATATCCACCAATTCTTTTGGCCTGAAGGCTGTTGCATTGTCTGTGACTAATTTATATGGACAACCAAATCTGGTAAAGATATGCTCTGTCAAAAACTTCATGACCACATTATGATCAGCCTTTCTGGTAGGAATTGCTTCAATCCACTTAGTAAAATAATCAGTGGCTACTAATATCCATCTGTGCTGGCCACTGGAATGTGGATTGATTTCTCTAATGAAATCCAAGCCCCACTGTTGAAAAGGTCCTTTTGCATGTATTGGTTTTAAGGGCAGGGACTTCAACTGCTGTTTCCCTTCAAATCTTTGGCACCTGTCACAAGATTTAACAAATGAAAAGACATTAGAAAATAAGGTGGGCCAATAGTACCCAGCTCTGAGGATCTTGTGGGTTGTAGTTTTCCAATAATGGTGTCCTCCACACATGTTGGAATGAAATTGCAGCATAACCTCCATTGATTGCTCTTAGTCCAGACACCTCAAAAGCATTCCAGACGGGTCGCTCCAGTAGAGCAGATTTTCATTAATACAATATTTTGCTGCCCTGAGTTTAATCGTTCTGGCTTGACTTGTGCTTAAGCCTGGAGGGATTTCTAGCTTCAGCAAGAAATTAACTATTGCAGAGTACCAATCACAAGAAGCTAGATTTTCTACCACCGACTGCCTTCTTTCTGGTTCAGCTGCTTCCTCTTCTTCTGTTTAACCCTTTTCTGCATCTGTGCTTATGAGATTTATGCCCAATGTTCTGCAATTTTCTTTAGCCAATAGTCTGGCAAGGCCCTGACCTATGACAAGTTTGGTGGACTTCAGTTCTATATTAAATTCAATCTTCTTTGCAATCCATTTAGCCCTTCTTCCGTCAGCATTAGATTGCGTTAAGACATCTTTTATTGCAGCAGAGGGTACATATGCAATTATCTTGGAATGCAGAATGTAAACTCTGAAAGCTTTCAAAGCTTTGATAAGAGCATATGCTTGTTTCTCAATGATATCATACCTCAGTTCAACATCCCTTAAGGTTTTGCTAAAAAATGCCACTGGATGCTCTGAACCTTCTTCATCTGCTTGCAATAAAACTGCTACAAGGGTGTCATTAGAGGCAAAAGAAAATATATGGAACTTTTTGCTGTAATTTGGACTGCTTAAAGTGGGAGCCTCCATAATAGCTTTCTTAATGGACTCAAAGGATTTTTTGGCTGCCTCAGTCCATTTGATTTCCGATCCCTTCTTCAACATGGAGGTAATATACGTCACTAATTCTGCAAATTTTGGGATAAACCTCCTTACAAAATTTATCTTGCCCAGAAAGGACTGGATGTCCTTCTTTGATCTTGGGACAGACAAGGTCTGTATTGCTTTTACTCTTTCTAGGTCAACTCGGACACCTGCAGCAGAAACAATGTGTCCCAACAGCTTGCCTTCTTCTAAAGCAAATTGTGACTTTTTAGGATTGACTGAAATCCCAAACCTTTTGCACTTCAGGAACACTTTCCTCAAATGTTGTAAATGGTCTTGATGACTGCTGGAGTATACAGTTATATCATCAAGGTAGATAAGGACAAATTTATCCTTCTCTCCCACAAATGCTATATCCATAGCTCTCTGAAAGGTGGCTCCAGCGTTCATCAACCCAAAAAGCATCTTGGAATACATAAAAGTGCCGCAAGGAGTGGTGAATGCAGTCTTCTCTTGATCATATGGATGTACAACAACCTGATTATACCCTGAAAATCCATCCAGGAAAGACATCACTTTGGCTCCTGTGACTTTTTGCAGCAAATGCTCCATCTTGGGTAGGGGATAATTGCCTTTCTTAGAGCATTTGTTTAAGTTTCTGAAATCAACATAGAGTCTGATTTCTCCACTTTTCTTCCTCACCAGAACCAAATTGGCTACCCACTTGGAATATCTGAGAGGGACTATGATTTTGGTAGCTAACAACTTTTTAATTTCTTTTTCAATTAAAGGAAGGAGCAAAGGGTTTATTGGTCTCAGCTTCTGCTTGAAATGTATGGTGTCTTTCTCTAAAGGGATTTTATGCTGGATGATCTTCTTGTTATATGTTTTCAGGTCACTATATTCCCAGGCAAAGACATCAACAAATTGCTTCATTAAATTGCAGTATTCAGCACTTTGGTGAGCAGACAGATGGGCAGACAGATTTATATATCTTGGCTGACCTGGACTCCCTATATCATGCTTACAGACTGCAGACTGATCTTCATTTTGGGCAACTTTATAGAGCACATCATTCTGGTCAAACAGTGTTTCTAAAGGAATTAAACCCTTTGGAATATGATTGCTCGGCATTTGGACAATGCTATATTTGCCAATTTTATTTCTATGCTATGATTGGGGGTTTTCTTCCAAGGCTTCATTCTCTTGGTCAATTATCATTTCAGAAAATTCATCAATGACTTGTAGGAACCTATTCACTTCATCATCTTCAAAAACTTTCCAATGCTAGACATTATCAGGCAAGGATGGTCTGTATTTCATTTGAACTTCATAAACTAGTCTGGGAGGCATGGGAGGGATGAACATGCTAGCAGACACAACAAGGGAATCAGCAAGCTGATTTTTGGCTCTAGGGATGTATGAGATACAAAAACTAACAAAAGAATCTTTGAGTCTCCATACCTCATCTCTGTATGCTTTCAGCCTTGGGTGCTTTGCTTGAAATGTTCTGTTTACTTGCCAAATGATGAGATCAACGTCTCCAAACACCTTTCTGTTCTTGATTCCTCTGTCTTTTGCTGCATTAAGGCCAAATATCAGAGCCTCATACTCTGCTATATTATTGGTGACTTGGAAGACCAGCTTAAAAGATAGCTTTGTGCTTTCTTGTTTTGGAGATACCAACACCACCCCTGCTCCTGCAGTCTCCCTGAAACATGCTCCATCAAAGAACATCTCCCAAACCTGACTTCCTTGCTCTTCCTCGGCTTGATTTGCTGGTTTCTTGATCTGCGTTGAGGCCTTCTGAGATTCTTCCATTTGGAGTATACATGCTCCAAAATCAGTGTCCACAGCATAAATAGGATGATTAGAAGGATTCTTCTCATCACTGATGATATATGCCAGCTGTGCTTCTTTGTAGAATCTCTTGCTTTCTCCTCCAAAAACTGGGACAGTGGCATAATATAAGTCATTCTGTAATGTCCCACCTAGTCTCTTAATCCATCCTCTATACAACAACATGCCAAACTTAGGAGGGACATCTGCTACCACAATATCCATCATCATACTCTTCATGGGCTGCTGAGTTAGGGTAATGGCTAAATCTTTAATCAACCCCAGACATTTCACCTTTCTTGAGTCAAATGAGAATAGATCATGATATGGTCTGGTGATATCAAGGCCTAACTCTTCCATGACAGCTTTAGGCATTAGATTGTGGCTGGCACCTGTATCTAGCAGGCAGTTGTGGAGGATTTTGTCATGAATGGTCAAGGAGACATAAAATGATGGAGAATTATCATTAACAGGTTCAGTCATTGGACTAAGCACAACTGCAGGCTTATCATCTTGCAAATTGACAGAGACAGTGGAGGTTTGTGTGGCTTTCAGCTCAAGAGCTTCAAGGATAGGCTTTCTAAACACTTCACGCTTTACAAGTTCTAACAAAGGCACAGATATTTTTAACTTCTAGACTTCTGCTTCAAAGTTGAAAGGGGAAGGGGACTTGTCAGGACCTCTTACCAATTGAGTTGGTGCTTTGAGGATGAGTGGGTCGGCTGCTGTTCTTTTCTATCTGGCATTCAGTGACTTAGTTTGGACAACAGCTTTTTGGGCAGGATTCTCCTTGGCATTGTTTGCATGTGACCTCAAATTATATCTTTGCTGTTCACCAGTTTGCAGAACAACCTCTCAGTCACACTCAAGACTGTCTTGGTCTTGCAGCAACGATTGCTCATATGCAGCCAATGTAAAAAATGCAGCACTGCCTTTATCTTCCATGCAACTCTTCTTCGATCTGTTCCTCCTCCATGACTACATTTTGGAAAAGAGCTTTAACCTTTTGATCTTCATTTGTTTCTTTACCCCTCTGACTGATTTGCAATTGTTCATTTGCTCTTCTGAATGGATTTGGGTTTCTTGGAGCAAATGTGCCTTGAGTTCTTGCTTTTCCTGAGTTTTGCTCAATCTTCAGCTTAGATATCTCTGCAGCCAATGACTCTATCATTCTAGTCATTTTATCTAACTTAGGCTCCGAAGATGAGGCAGAGGAAGAAGAAGGCTCACCTCTCTGCCTCCTTTTATCAGCATGACTCTTGAGCTTTTCTGCAGCCACAACGTTAGATTCTACTTCTAGGCCTGCATCTTGCATATCAGCTAGAGTGGCACATCTTCTTTCTCTTAAAAGTAGGCAAAAGTCAGAGTCAAAGGCATTGGCATAAGTAAGTTTGGCAGAAGTGGGGGTAGGCTTTACCTCGGCTAGTATCTTACTATACATACGGTTAAATCTTTTATTAAAATCAGGCAATGATTCCCCGTTTTCCCTCTTTAGGTTAACCAACTCAGTATGATAATATAGTAAATCTTTTTTATCTCCCCAGTGCTTTGAGGATACATCATCTAAGGCTTCGATGTCTGTTATAGATCTAGGGGTCAATTCTCTGAACCACTTTCTTGCTTCTCCATCAAGATTCTAAACAAAAACTCTCATCCACACATCATCTTCACTAATATCCAGGTTATCAGCATAACTATAAAAAGCTTCAAGGTGTTCTTCAGCTGTTACTCCCTCTGTGCCAGTGAACTTGGGCATATATTTATGATATTCTCTTGCAGGCATGGCATTTAAAGGAACAGGCAAGACCAAGGGTCCATACCTAGCAGCGATGATTCTTTCCATCTTTGTGGGAGCTTGCTGCCCTGCCATGACTGGGATATGTGGAAGGATACTGGCAGATTGAATGGTAGGAACTAATGGAACAGATGGCAACGACAAGGGAATATGATGGACTGTGTGGGAGGCTTTCTTTGGACTGAGATCCAAAGGGGAACTAAAAGAACAAGGAGCTTTATGAATCTCTGAAGGTGATTCTTCACTAGCAATACTAGGCTCTAGATCTTCAAACGGTGTATTCTCAACTATAACCTTCTCTTGCAGAGATACAAAAGATTTCTCGGGCTTACCTGATCCTGATGCTCCTTTCTGTGATGTTTTCTTTGACTTGACAATCTTCTGAAGGTCAGGCACTGGATCAGCTGGTGATTTCTAAGTGTTTATTTGAGTATGCCTCACAAACTGAGCCAAAACTGCAATGTGGAGTCGCCAAAGGTTGGTCTTCCTCCAGTGGAGTCGCCAGATAGATGATTACAACCAGAAATGTGTCCAGACTTTGTCTATCATCAAAATCTGGAACTGTGTCGTCTCCCAGGGAAGCTGAGCTTCAATCTCCTCTCCCTGGCAACGACACCAATTCATGTTATCACCCCAAGAAACTCTCCTAGGTTGTATCTCGGAGATGCTCGGGAACATTACAAACTCAACTCGATGTTGGAAATGGATGAATGGAAGGAATGATGCTTGTTCAAGCCAGATAACCACTTCTACTATGCTTAACTCTAGACATGGGTGAACACCCCTAGACTACAAGGCTTTAGACCACCAATTACTCACAGTTTTAGGATTAGATGAGTATGGAAAATACTAAGCACACCAGCAGATGCACAAGACCTTATGATGGCTGGTTGCAACCAGTAAAGAGGTTTGCAAATCTATTTCTTAATGCACAGACAGGATGACAACGCTCTGGCACTAAGTAAATAGAAACCTGCATAACACATTCAATGATACATACTAGACTTCAACACAGAGGCGGGATGACAGCCCCTCTAATGCTAAATATCAAGAGCACATGAACAAATGCATAACAGGCATAGCCTGGCACAGAATAGAAGTGAAAAGTGAGCAATTAACAACGAAAGAAGCTTGTATTAGCTGAAAATGAAGACCAGACGCTGCAAGTATCAAAGTAGTTACAGTCTCCAGAAGTTGAACCTTACATCAAAACAACAACCATCAACCCCGATTACCTCTGTTTTCTGGGTATATATAGAGTTTTCATTACAAAAATGCTCTGCTACTCTAGGCGTGGAGGGGTCATAATTGGCCACCAACCGCTTTAATTGTCTGGTAGAGTTTCTGTTGCAATCTGTTTGTTTCAATGAATAAATCTGATCTTTTCTGATACTCTGTTGTCCTTCTTGAACAAGTGGAGTGTTGCATGAAAGAAGCTCCATAACCGATAAATGCTCTGATCTGCTTGAGGCATGTCCTTTTTCTTCTCGGCCATTCTTCATGTTAAATGCGGTTGTTGAGGATTTATTACGTCGAGTGTTGGATATTGGCCACCTTCTTCCTTCGGATGCATGCAATGATCGGGGCGAGAGGAGGGATATCAACCATTAGATCGCGTGGATCAATGGCGGGGATCGTTTTGCTGAGGGTATCGGGAGATATGGGATCGGGATGGATGAGGGCCGTTGGATTAAATACGGGCGAATCCAATGATCATCGGGGGCGGAAGATGCGCGGGGATTATCGGTCGGGGAAAACTATGCAATATGGCAAATACACTATCTGCGGCGCAAACCGGACTTGAAACTTATTACACGGGAGCAGTGAGTCATATCGGGTCCGACACCTAATATCGCATCGCAAAAATGGAGTGGTCTGCATGAACATCAAGCCCTGACCTTGTGCGATTTGCGACCAAATCGCATCGTAATATCACATCGGCGGAAGTCGAGGGGTGTAGCCTTTACACACACATGGATGCGGTTTGCGATTTGTGATTGTGATTGAGAAATGAAAGCGCCAAGTTATATGGTCGGGTCTTATGGAAGGTTTCAACTTCGCGCTTAGGACTGGGGCTGAAAAGGGGCTTTGTTAGATTTCGGAGGGTTTATTTGGGGAATGGAGAGGTTTTGGGGGTGAACGGGAAGAGGAAAAAAGGAGAAAATGACCAAATGCGAGCTTTCCTTTGAAGACAACCAAGTAGAGCAAGCCTATCTCTGACCTTAGAAAATCATTGTTGTATAGCAAAGCTAACAGATAGAGAAGGTCGTCAATGGCTTTATTGAGCTCAAAAGGATATTGGAAGGAGTCCAGAGTCTCGGAAGGTAAAACAATGGTTTTATTGGTCACAGAGGCTTATGGAGGTTTCACTGCGTAAACGGGTGAAACAAAGCAAAATGGTGATTTAGGGGTTTAAACGGAAAAACAATTTACTTTTTAAATTATGGTGCAAAGTGAATAGTGGCCATTTTGTCATTATGCGGGAGGTGGTTTTGGTTTTCACCACACCGCTTTTGTGGTGCGGGCGGTTTTTGGGAGGGGTCACCCGATATAGTCTGAGCCTGGCACGTAGCAAAGGGAGGTTGGTGGAATACTGCTTTTTCAGGTGGGTAATGCTCGGATAGAGAGCCAACCTGAAATTGCTGAGGGTCGTTGGATTTGAATGCATTTGATAGAACGGTGGTGGAGTGAAGAGCAGTGCAGAGGTAAGAGGAAAGAGCAATGGAGGGCCCCAACGATTAATCATGGCGGTATGGGCTTTATTATGGGTTAAAACTAAGATTAGCGGGGTTTTTCGTTTAAATCATAAAAACATTTTAACAAGGAAATCCTTCACCAAACACGATATGGCAGACTTGAAATAGTATGAATTCGGACGGATAAATGACATTGGGTCTGGGTTCATCGCATATCGCAATCGCAGTTTAGTGAAGGAAGGCGCATCACAAAGGAATGCGATAGGGGCCGAACGTGATGTGGAAAATAAATCATGGATAATACTGCGTCGAGTCCGGGTTCCCATCGCATATCGGAGATCGCAATGGCGGAGGGTATATGTTTCAGTCGGGACTTGCGTTGAAGGGCGAATGCGAAATGGTAATGAATTATGAAATATATTTGCGTCAAGTCCGGGTCCATCGCGCATTGCATATCGCAACGTACAGGAGAGTGCATGCACGTTGAAAAGTTGCCATCCGCCGATATGAAATACATAGTTTTATAATAGAACTTATGGTTTTGGGATATTTAATAAAGGGAGTTAATAATATACAGGAAAGGGGACTTTTAGGGGTTTAATACTATAAGTTAACATTAATATGAAACATGAGTGGAAAGGTGAAATACACTAAGTATAATGCTTTTTCATGAGTTATTTGCTTTTCACATATATTCATCAATACTTAGGCTAAACATCTTTTTGTGGTTTTTTAGGTAAAAGGGGATTTAACATGGGGTTTTCACTTTTCCTAGGCAAAAAGGATGTTAATTTTAGGAAAAGGGGTTTTTTTCATGGAAAATGAACGAATATGAACTGTATGAAGGTGGGAAGGGGAAATTAGTAAATATAGGGATGAATGGGGATGAGGGAAGTTAATTAATTGATCTTGTAGACCTTCATTTGCTTTGTGTAATTGCATCATGGACATAGAAACATATGGTAAAACATGATAGATGTACATTTTGTCCAATCAATCATCATACTTCTGCAACCTTTCTTCTACTTACCCTTTGCTTATCCTATCATTTTTTCTTCACTTAATGGGTGCATTTAAGCTAGCAAACCCTTTTCATTTCTTTTTAAAACAAACTATCTAATTCTAACCTTATAACATCCAAGGGCTCAGATTAAACTGATGAGCACCTTATTATTCTCTACCTAACTACCGATCCGCCAAGATTAAACAGTTTGGCCAAATCTTTATTCTCTAATTATGACATCAAATTTAAAGCATGAAGCAGTCAAGATTAAACTATTTGACTGTCATGTGTTTTGGCATTTATGACAAGCTGCATATGACCATTATTTCCGGAAAAAATAGTAGTGGCATTTATACTTGCTCACTTTCAGAGTTTATTTGTTTTCTCTTCTTTCTAACCTAACATTTTCTTTTTGTCTTGATTTTTTTAGGACATCTAACCTAACATTTTCTTTGATATGGACATCATCATCAAGATATTTTCAAAAACATTTTATTCAATATTGTTATGTCCATATCCTAACTTAACATTGTTTCAAATTTTATTATTTATTATTTATTATTTTTGTTTTTGATTAATTTATTCTATCTTATCAAAACCAAAAAATGCTACAACATTGACTCCATCTGGGCACTGTTTTCTCCTGTAGAATGCAGAGAACCTGCAGATCCATGTGCCTTCTCCTCGGGCTATGGAGTCCTTGCTGTAAAAAGATCACACTGACATCTTGAAAAGTAAAAAGAAACTAGAGTATTTACAATGAAAATGATTTCAACTTCTTAGTACTGAATGTAATGTTTGAGAAACCTTCCATTTATAGGATAAGTGGAATATAGCCCCTCAAGATTCTGCAGCACAAAAGTGTTGTTACCCTTCATTTCAACAATTGCTAAAGGTCCAAACCATAGATTGTCAAATTTGCCATGCTTTCCTTTCTCTTCTGTCCTGAAATCCCATCTTAGAACTAGATCACCTTCCTTAAAGTCCCTTTCCCTGGCTCTTCTGTCAAACAGGGCCTTCATCTTATTTTGATATTTCTTCAATTTGTGTTGAACTTCATCTCTGTTTTCATTAAGTTCAATAATTTGGTTTATTCTTGTTGAGGAATCATCAGGTTCATCTGTTGAATCCTGCAGGAATTTTAAAATAGGGAAGGCCAAATTGGTAGGGAAGATTGCATCTTTCCCATAGGGTAATTGACATGGAGATTTTCTAGTTGATCTCTTTGGAGTAATTCTGTTTGCCCATACTGCATATATCAAATGTGAATCCTAGCTCTTCTTATGATCAACTAAAGTCTTTTTGATTACCTTTACCAGACTTTTGTTTGATGACTCTGGAAGGCCATTACCTTGAGGGTAGTATGGAGTTGAATGATGTAATAGAATCTGATATTTCTGGCAAAAGTCAATCATTTTAACACTAGAAAACGATGTTGCATTATCAGTGACAATTTGAGTTGGACAACCAAATTTAGATAAGATATTCTCCTCAATAAACTTAATTACTACTGAATCAGTAGCATTTCTGACTGGAATTTCTTCCACCCATTTAGTAAAGTAGTCTGTTGCAGTGAGGATCCATCTATGCTGATTACTTGAAGTGGGGTGAATCTCTCCAACAAAATCTAATCCCCATTGAGAAAAAGGTGTTGAAACTATTGATGGAACGAGTGGAAGAGCTGCTAATTTTTGTTTACCAGTAAACATTTGACAAGGAACACAACTTCTGACCTTTTCCCCTACTTGTAAGAACAATGTGGGCCAATAAAATCCTCCCCTCAGAATCTTGTACACTATTGCTCTCCAAGCATAATGTCCCCCACAAAATCCTGTATGAAATTGATCAATGATTCCTTCGGTTTTTGGTTCTGTTAAACATAATAACAAAATATTCAGTGGATCTTTCCAGTATAAATTTGCATTTATAATGCAGTACTTGATTGGTTTTAACTTAAGAGTTTTACATTGGGTTTTGGAGAATGATGCTGGACACTCAAAATGGATCAAGAAATTTACAATATCTTGATACCAGTTTGACAACAAGAATTTTTCATCAATGTGTATAGGACTGATTTGCTCAGAAGGTAGAGGTTCTTGTGGGTTCTCTTCTTTAGGATGAAGAGAAGGTTCTTGTGGATTCTCCCCTTCTACAAGGACAGAAGGTTCTTGTGTATTCTTCCCTTGTCTTTCTAAAACAGAATTGATTGCAAGTACTTTGCAGTTGGATTCAGCTAGAAGCTTAGCCAATCCTTGACCTTTTACTAACTTGGTAGTCTTGATAGTTAGATCAAACTCCAGAATTTGAGTGATCCATCTATCTCTTTTCCCATCAGCGTCTGGTTGGGTTAGGACAATTTTCACAGCACTATTAGGGACATAAGTAGTAATAGGTGAATGTAAGACATACATTTTGAATGATTTCAGGGCTTGAATAAGGGCATAGGCTTGCTTCTTAATGATGTCATACTTAAGCTCAACATCTCTCATAACCTTGTGGAAAAAGGCTATGGGTTTTTCATGGGAATCTTCATTTTTCTATAATAGAACAACAACAAGGGTTGTTTCAGAGGCAAAAGAGAAAATACTAAATGGCTTAGTATAATCAGGGCTGGCTAAGGTTGGAGCTTTAGAGATAGCCTTTTTTATTTGTTCAAATGCATGCCTAGAAGATCCAGTCCATTTGACTTCATGGTCCTCTTGGAGCATGTCAGTGATATCTTTTACAATCTCTGCATAATTTGGAATAAATCTCCTTAGAAAATTAATCTTACCTAGAAAATCTTGAATCTCCTTCTTGTTTCTAGGTAAGGTCAATGTTTCAATGGAAAATACTCGTTTGGGGTCAATTACTACTCCCTTTGAAATTATATGGCCCAACAATTTTCCTTCTTTGACAACAAACAAGGACTTCTTAGGGTTCAATGATATTCCAAATTTCCTACACTTGTTAAAAACCTTCATCAAGTGCTTTAGATGTCTCTGATCAGATTTAGAAAAAACAGTTATGGCATCAAGGTAAATAACCACAAATTTAATTACCTGACCCATAAAAGCTATGTCCATAGCTCTCTGAAATGTTGCTCCAGCATTGGTTAAGACAAATAGCATCCTAGCCTACATGAATGTACCCCAGGGTGTAGTAAACACTGTCTTCTCTCTGTTTGTTGTATCAACATTCACTTGATTGTAACTTGAAAAACCATCAAGCATAGAAAGTCTTTGTGCTTGTGAAACCATTTGAAGTAATTGATACATTTTGGGCAAAGGATAATTATCTTTTAATGATGCCTTGTTCAAATTTCTAAAATCCACACAGAGTCTTATTTCTCCATTTTTCCTTCTAACAGGAACTAGATTTGCAACCCAATTAGAATATCTAAGAGGGAGGATGATCTGAGCATCTAGCATTTTCTTAATCTCCCTTTCTATAGTTAGTAGAAGGGATGGATTTATCCTTCTAAGTTTCTGTTAATAAGGTTTTGCTTCTAGCTTCAAAGGAATCTTATGCTGTATTAATGAAGTATCATAGGTCTTTAGATCAGCATAAGTCCAAGCAAAAACATCCTTATAATCTTGCAGTAACTTAAGATATTGAGCTTTGATCTCAGGGTCTAGAGATGCACACATTTTGATGTTTTTGATATCTTCATCAGTTCCAATGTTAATCTCTTCGATGTCATCTTTTGAAGAAATGGACTGAGCGTTTTTGAGGACATCATTTTGATCAAACAATTTTTCTAAAGGAAGGAGTCCTTTTGGAATAAAATTATTAGATAATTGAATAATGTCATGATTAGCAATTTTGGTTTTAAAATCTGAAGTATCATTTCCATCTGCATTTTCATTTATTTCAGTTCTATCTTCATCAATTTGTAGAAATGAAAAATCATCTATTACATGAAGAAATGATTTCAAATCTTCACCATCTTCGAATATTTGCCAATGTTTTAGATTATCTGGGATAGATGGCCCATATTTGACTTGAATATGATAGAGTACATCAATACGATCAGAAATTTTAAAAGAGCTACCAGAGACAGCTAAGACATTTGCATGAATACTCTGATCTCTGGGAATACAAGTCAAATTAAAAGCATCAAAAAAGTTTTCAATTGAATCCCATACTTTATTTCGATAGGACCTAAGTCTAGGGTGCTTGATCTGGCAAACATTTCTTACTTGCTTAACAATAAGTTCTAAATCAATAAAAATACTTGAGTTTTGAACTTTTAAGCTTTTGGCTAATTGCAATCCTAAAAGGAAAGCTTCATATTCAACCACATTATTTGTAACTTCGAAGTCTAATTTACATGATTGGGTTATATTTTCTTTTTCAGATGAAATTAAAATTACTCCAGCTCCTGCCCCATCTTTCGTCCAAGAGCCATCAAAGAACAGTTTCCAAATATCAGTTTGGTTTGGTTCAGGACTTTCAACTACCTCTTCAATTTTGACTTGAGATTTATGTTGGTTTGAAGTGAGTTGAAAACAACCAAAGTCTTGATCTATTGCATAAATTGGATGCTTCCTTGGCTGGTCAGTGTTACAAACAGTATGTACAAATCTTACCTCTCTATATGATCTTAATTGCTCTCCTCCATAAACAGGAATAGTAGCATATGACATATCCATCTGTAGAGTTCCCCCTAATTTGGCACAACAAGACCTAGAAAGGAGCATTCCAAACTTGGGAGGGATATGTGTGACAACAATATCAAGTACTACACTTTTCACTGGAATTTGGGCAAGGGTAACCACTAGATCCTTGATCAATCCTAAACAGGGCACCCTTTTAGAATCAAAGTGTACAGGTCATGGTAGGATCTAGTTATGTCAAGTTTCAAATGGTCCATAATAGATTTTGGCATAAGGTTCTGTGATGCTCCTGAATCAAGCATACAATTACACAACATGGAATCATTTGTTTTAAGAGTAACATAGAAAGGAGGCACTATCTCATCTATCATGTCTGAACTAGGTCAAAAACTACTACTAGTTCTTCATCTTGCAGACTTATGACATCACCTTTAGCATCAACCGAGGTATTTTGTATCCATTTTGTGACTTGGCTTTTGTAACCAGGGTTTTTAGAAAGTTCTGACAATGGAATTGGGATCTTAACCCTCTCTAATTCTTTTTCAACATTGAATGTAGTCAAAATGTTTTTACCGGTTTGGGTAGTATCAATTGACTGATCTAAGGGTTGAATAAGAGTTGTTTTAGCTTCAGCAGTTTTGGTACGTGGTTCAATTATTGGAGTTTCCTTTGGAGGTCTCCCAAGACCAGGCCTAGGCCTAAGATCATAACTCTTGTTTAACTCTGCAATTAAAAATTCAGAGAAAGCGTGATATTTAGAGGCCTGTGAAGCTTCCTGATCTTCTTGAACTTGATTCTGTTGTGAGAGAGGAATGATGACTGTTTGATTGGAAGAAGAATCCATACTATTAATATCTTTAGTAATTGTCATTGTATTATCATTAGGTTGTTGGTCATCTATCAATAGAGGAGTAGGAACCTGTTGATCATTGCTAGGTCTGAAGAATTTGTAGTGGTGGATTTCTTTTATATTGACCTTGATTTTGGTTTTGGGGTCTAGTAACTGTTTGTTGTATTGTTCTAGGTTGGGTCTCAATCTTTGAAATCTTATTTGATAGGTTTCTAAGAAGAGATGTTATTTCATCTATTTTTGAATCTTCTGATTTAGTCTTAGAGGAACTAGAGG
>APFE031757637.1:44023-101586 GCA_000404065.3 Pinus taeda
CTAGAGGCTTCTTGAACAGATTTGAGTTTTCTTTGGGCCTTTTCTTCCTTAAGTTTTAAAGAAGTTGAGGCTGCCCTATTTGCTTCTACTTCTATAGCGTTTGTTTGCATATCTTCAAGAGTTCTTGAAGTTCTCTCTCGTAGCATAACAACAAAGTCATCATCAAAAGCTTTAGAAAATCTAGGCTTAGCTGCTGCTACAGGGGGCTTACAATCAGTAGGGATTTTGTGATAGAGTTTATTGAATCTTTTGATAAAATTTGATACTGGTTCACCGAAATTTCTTTTAAGCTCTTCAAATTTTGTGAGGAAGTAAAGAGGATATTTTTTCACACCCCATTGATTTTAAAATATGGTTGTAAGCTCTTCCCAATTTCTAATAGAAGTTGCTGGTAACTGCCTAAACCAAATCCTCACATTTCCTTCAAGTGACGGTACAAACAATCTCATATAAACGTTTTCTTGTTCAATATTCATGTTGTCTGCAAAGTCTAGGAAACCTTGAATATGGTTCTCAGCTGAGGGACCAGTTTCTCCATTGTACTTGGGAAGGTATTTTAAGTATCCAACTGGGAATGCATGAAGGTTATTAGGTAAGACTAAGGTATCATATCTAGCTTGTACAATAGGTTGGAAAGCCATGATAGCAGATGGTGTATGAGGATGTTCAAGTGCAGTATGAGGTGTTTGTGTGGATGTAGAAGATGAAGAAGAAGTAGAGGAAGAAGATGGTGATTTAGAGGTTGATGAACTAGTTGGAGGTGAAGGAGGAGGAGATCTCCTAAAAGACGTCAAAGGAGTCTTAAGAACTAACTTTGGGACTTGTAAAGGAATACCTTCTTTTGTTTCAAAGAGTGGATTGGAATATATAGAGAAGGTCTCCTCAAGTTGTTCAGAAGAAGAAGCTTCAGGTCGGTCAAAAATGGAAGGAAATGGATAGGTGGTAGGGGATATGAAATCTGTGGGTTATATTCTGGTAGATTAACACCCAAATCAGATTTAGTTTTAGGTGATCCTGGTGATGGTGTGGGTATTGGATGAGATTCTAATGAATGAATAAGGTAGGCTGACTTAAAATCAACTCCTCTATGTAGAAGTTCAACAACCCTAGGTGATAAATGGGAGTAATCAGGATCAGATGGGATCTTACTATAGGGGTCAAATGATTCTAATTCTTCATGCTGTAGGACTAAAGAGGAAGAAGAAGATGGTTGGTGTCCCCTTTTAGAACTGGCTTTTCTTAGAAGCGTTTCAGGATTTGACAGAGGACTAACTATGTCAGCGTCTGAATGAGATCTGGTATGTTTAAAAGGTGCCAACTTGGGAGTGTGGAGTCGCCTAAGTGAATGATTTTAACCTTTCTAAACCCTTTAATCACCTTAAAGGAAAAGAATGAATGAATATCGTTGTCCCAAGGGAAACTTTAAAGAAATTCGAATCCCGGCAACGGCGCCAGTCTGATGTTGTACCTCTGAGATATAGTAGGTCAGCTACCAATGCTAGAGTATCTAAAATAATTTTTTTGGGGTTTTTGGTTTTAGTTTTGGAAGACCAATGAACGAAGACAGATGTAGAATTGAAATACTTAATCCTTTGGATAATATTAATATCTCAGGCTTCAGCAAAGGGCTACTATAAAGCTTTACACAATGATATAGATCAAATAGTGGTGAGAGGAAGACAGAAAATAATATGATTATCATAGTTTCTAGACTGTAAAACAGAACAATCATAAGTATGAAAACCTTTTGAACTACGTTCCAAAGATTCAAGGAAATATACTTAAGCTTACAAAAGATACTGATGATTTATTGATTAGAGGGGATTAGTTAAACATACAGTTCATTAATCCTTTCTCTTAATAGATGATCACTTCAGGAGTTTATAGGAATAAATTGAGACACAGTTATTCCTACCTAGATATCTCTATAAGTCATAAGCATATGAAGAAAAACATAAAGATTGATAACTGGAAAAACTTACAGGATAACACAAACTATGTAAAACCAAATTCAGAATCCTTTGCTTTGTATTAAGGTTCCAGAAAGATTGAGTACATCAAGTGTCTAGAAAATCTTCCTTCAAAGGTGCAACCAGGTTCAATGTAGAATGAACAATCACAACTTAACAAGCAATGAACAATGAACCTTGAATTTGAACCCTTAACAACTCGAGAAGAGAGTTATTTATACAATATTGAAACTAAGAAAATATCCTAAAATTGATTAAGATTTATTCTAGGAAAGGAAAGATCTTCATACAAGAAGATAGGGGCAACAATTAGACTGCTTCTTGCTGTCCCTTTTATTCAGGTTGTGCTGGCTTTGTTGTTTGATATTTTGCCCTTTAAGTTGCTTGATTGTTTGTATCCTTTACGCTGGTTGATTCCTTTATTTGGTCTTTCATCTAATACTCTTTAAACTCTGTGAATATCTTTTCACCCTGCTGAGTAGCCTTTACTGTGTTGTTTTTACCTTTACTGTGCATTTTAGGTTTTTATTGTGTTTTTCAATAGTAAGTCCTTTTAAATTTTATGTCACATGGTAAAGTAATTTGATATGATTTTCATATTTGTCGTCTAACTGTATGTAGGCTTTTTCTTTGTAAGCCTGGAACATGAGTTTTTACTTGCAAAACACAGAAATTGTTAAGAAAAACATAGGTGACAGAGAAGGTCGTCAATGGCTTTATTGAGCTCGAAAGGATATTGGAAGGAGTCCAGAGTGTATCGGAAGGGAAAACAATGGTTTTATTGGTCGCAGAGGCTTATGGAGGTTTCACTGTGTAAACGGGCGAAACAAAACAAAATGGTGATTTAAGGGTTTAAACGGAAAAACAGTTTGCTTTTTAAATTATGGTGCAAAGTGAACAGTGGCCATTTTGTCGTTATGCGGGAGGCGGTTTTGGTTTTCACCGCACCGCTTATGAGGCGCGGGCGGTTTTTGGGAGGGGTCACCCGATACAGTCTGAGCCTGACATGTAGCAAGGGGAGGTCGGTGGAATACTGCTTTTTCGGGCAGGTAATGCTCGGATAGAGAGCCAACACGAAATCGCTGAGGGTCGTTCGATTTGAATGCATTTGATAGAACGGTGGTGGAGTGAAGAGTAGCGCAGAGGTAAGAGGAAAGAGTAATGGAGGGGCCCAACAATTAATCATGGTGGTATGGGCTTTATTATGGGTTAAAACTGAGATTAGCGGGGTTCTTCGTTTAAATCATAAAAACATTTTAACAAAGAAATCCTTCGCAAAACACAATATGGCGGACTTGAAATAGCATGAATTCGGACGGATAAATGACGTCGGGTCCGGGTTCATCACATATCGCAATCGCAGTTTAGCGAAGGAAGGCCCATCGCAAAGGAATGCGATAGGGGCTGGACGCAATGTGGAAAATAAATCATGGATAATACTGCGTTGGGTCCGAGTTCCCATTGCATATCGGAGATCGCAATGGCGGAGGGTATATGTTTCAGTCAGGGCTTGCGATGAAGGGCAGATGCAAAATGGCAATGAATTATGAAATATATTTGTGTCGGGTCCGGGTCCATCGCGCATCGCATATCGCAATGCGGAGGAGAGTGCATGCACGTTGACAAGTTGCGATCTGCCAATATGAAATATATAGTTTTATAATAGAACTTATGGTTTCAGGATATTTAATAATATACGGGAAATGGAACTTTTAGGGGTTTAATACTATAAGTTAGCATTAATATAAAACATGAGCAGAAAGGGGAAATACACTAAGTATAATGCTTTTGGGTAAAATGGGATTTAACATGGGGTTTTCACTTTTCCTAGGCAAAAAGGATTTTAACCTTAGGAAAAGGGGGTTTTTTATGGAAAATGAATGAATATGAACTGTATGAAGGTGGGAAAGGGAAATTAGTAAATATGGGGATGAATGGGGATGAGGGAAGTTAATTAATTGATCTTGTAGACCTTCATTTTCTTTGTGTAATTGCATCATGGACATAGAAACATATGGTAAAACATGATAAATGTACATTTTGTCCAATCAATCATCATGCTTCGACAACCTTTCTTCTACTTACCCTTTGCTTATCCTATCATTTATTCTTCACTTAATGGGTGCATTTAAGCTAGCAAACCTTTTTCATTTCTTTTTAAAACAAACTATCTAATTCTAACCTTATAACATCTAAGGGCTTAGATTAAACTGATGAGCACCTTATTATTCTCTACCTAACTACTGATCTGCTAAGATTAAACAGTTTGGCCAGATATTTATTTTCTAATTATAACATCAAATTTAAAGCATGAAGGAGTCAAGATTAAACTATTTCACTGTCATGTGTTGTGACATTTATGACATGCTGCACACAACCATTATTTTGCGGAAAAAATAGTAGTGGCATTTAGACTTGTTCACTTTCAGATTTTATTTGTTTTTTTTTAACCTAACATTTTCTTTTTACCTTGATTTTTTTAGGACATATAACCTAACATTTTCTTTGTTACGAACATCATCATCAAGATATTTTCAAAAACATTTTATTCAATATTGTTATGTCCATATCCTAACTTAACATTGTTTTAAAATATATTTTTATTTATTTATTTTTGATTAATTTATTCTATCTTATCAAAATCAAAAAATGCTACAACACACTCCTCCCCACTGAAAACTTTTAGACCCCAAAAGATTATATTCAGTTATTTAATAGGTGAGGGTACTATTCCCTCACCTTTCTAATCTCGATCCATTGATCACTGAATTGGAGCTTGTGATCTCCGCAATACTTGCCTTTAACCCTTTCAACTTGTTTTTGCACTGTTTGATGTACCATTTGGAGTCGTTCAATGAACTCTTTGGCCTTGTCTGTGTTACTATCAGTAGCAACATCCTTCTTACCAAGATGATACAATACATTATGATGCAAATGGTAAATAAATTCCTCCACTTGATTTCTTTGACTCAAGCTTGAATATACATCTTGAAAGTATGTATTTTTTTGAACATAACTTTCATGTAAAACAAAATGATGCTTGAGGAAAGTTGTTATACAAACTGTAGGCCTAGAAAATACATCAACAAACTTGTTGCTTATACCTTTGTTATACCTTTTGACTGAGTGGAATAGTAGAAGAAACCCATCCAATGGAAGTGCCTTTGTTGCTGCAACTTAAACACTTTATCATTGAAAATTTATAAATGAAAAGAAATGGGCTTACCATATTGCAAAAAGACTGCGCCCATGGCATAGTCACATACAGTAACTTGAAACTTAAATGACTGTCTCAAGTCTGGAAAAGCAAGTATTGGAGATGTATTAATATTTTGTTTTAAAGCATCAAATGTCTCTCATTGTTTGCCTCCCCACTCGAAGACCTTTTGCACAACTGCCAATGAATGCAAATGAATTACAATTGAAGAAAAATTAACAAAATTTCTCCTCCAACATTGGGCTGCTCCCAAAAAACCTCTTATCCAAATGACTATCTTGAGCTTGCCTACGTAAATTGCGAGTAGAGCGAAGGCATTTGCGTCTTCACGGGGATGTATGATTCCTTCACTTGTGTCTGCTGGAATGGAGTCAATACCACCACAGACTGTTATAGCTTCAATCTCGAACAGGGCTAACTTCAACTCACCTTCTCCTCATCCCACGCAGACTGCCAAAAATCCTTTGGGAACCTGAACGCGCTTGGAAGAACCAATTTCATGGCTCAGGTACATCAAAGAAGTGTTATTCGAACATATACTTTGACATCTTTAGAAACAAATGTTCTTTACATACGACATCAAGTATTTTTTTTCTCACACATGACATGTTCATAATGAAATTCGTTGAATATGAAAATGTCATCCAAGTAGACTATCTTGTCTAGAAATGGCTTCAATACATCTTTCTTCATATGCGTAAAAGTATAGAAGCATGGTAAAGACCAAAAATCATAGCAATCCATTCAAACAAACATTGCCTGGGTTTGAATGTCGTCTTCCCTATATCTCCTTCAACAACTCTACTTTGATGAAGACCACTTCTTGAATCCCATTCAAGGAACTGCTTACCATTCTTCTCGGGCACCAAAACAAGAGGTGCACCACACGGTAAAAGAGTAGGCCGGATGATCCTTTTATTCAACAATCCTTGGATTTGCGTCTTAATTTCTGCGCTTTCCATCATTGATACCCTGTACATGCCAATGTTAGGAAGAAGACACTTTTGCTGCAACTGTAACTTAGGTTGGATTCCCCTCTTGGGAAGTAATCCCTTTGATTCCTGAAACATTTCATCAGATTGGTTAACAATGTCAACCAAATCAGTTTTCAAATTCGAATTACAACCATCAAACGCTTCATAATCAATATCATTCTCAGATTTGATCATGAGAAGCATAAAATTCTTGCTCGAATTCACCAGTGGTTTCATCTGCCCTGCATTAACAAATGAAAGATTTGTTTTCTTGTTGTGAGCTCTCACAATATATTCCACTCCACCTTTGAATATGTGATATTTGTTTTCATGTCGATGGAAAATAGCTTTTCTATCATAAAGGTATGGGCTACCCAAAACAATGCCACAAATATCTAACAGCACAACGTCAAGCTCCACTTCATCTGTGAATTTTCCAGTGATTGTGAATTTCAATCTACACTTTCTCGTAACTTGCAATTGCGCATTGTCACATACCCATCCAAGTGGATACAGTTTATGATGTGGAACATTTTCCAAATTTAAACTCTTGACAATGTTTTCAGAGATAAGATTGGCTTGAGAGCCGCTATCAAACAACGTATCAATCTTGTTATGTTTCGATATCACCCTTATGTGAAACAGTTCTATTCTCCTCTTTTCATTTGGAGTTTCATTTTTTGAGCCTGAAGAACTAGCGCTGTCAATGGTTTCCTTTCCTTGAAACCCCATGGCTGTGATTTTTGTTTCATCACCCGATTCAGATCCCAAATCCTCTTCTTGAGTGATTGCAACTGTCTTTTCTTTTCCTTTGTTGTTGAATTTCTTTGGTTTCATTTCGGGATGAAGCTTCCAACAGTGAGCTTCATCGTGACCCTCTCTAGAACAATGTTTACAAATTATTTTTTCTCCTTCCTTTTTAATGGATGCAATTTTATTTCCCTTGAAACCCTTTCCTTTCTCTTTACCCTCAAACGAATTTTTACTATCATCTTCTGGAGTGTTTTTCCCTCTTGCTTCGAGGTGTGTAGCTTGAACACAAACCTCATCAAGATTCGTGGAATTAAACATAAGAATGGTGTGTCGAAAATAGCTATGCAAACCTCCAATGTATTTTAGCAAAGTATCCTGTGACTGCAAGTCTACTCCTAGCATAAGAGCTCTTCTCCTAAACTCTTGAGTATACTCTTGCACATGTTGACCTTTTAACTGTTTAAAATTTTGCCAATTCATGGTAGATTTTTGCATATGAGCGAAAGGGAAGAATTGTCTTTTTATAGTAGCAACGAAATCAAACCAAGTAATAGAGATGTTACCGTGTTTTTTGATCTTGTCTTGAGTCCTTGCTTCCCACCAAATGAGTGCTGCACCTTCCATTCCCAATGAAGCCAACTGAATTTTGATATCATCCTCTTGAAGGTTTTGAATCCTGCAATAGACGTCCAACTAACGAATCCAATTATCAAGCTTCTCTGCATTCACTTCACCATTATACATGGGCAACTCGAATTTAACTTCAAGTTTTTAAAAAGGTGATTTACTAGTTCCTTTTGAAGAATGATGATGAATATGAGTAAGGGTTGTATTAGTGGAAGAGTGTGAAGATGATTGTGAAGAAGATGGTGGAGAGGGTGGAGGTTTGTCTCCATTCCCATTACCCCCTTTTCCATTACCTCTTCCTGAAAAGCCTTCTCTTTTGGGAGGTTTGGAACTTTCTCCTTGCAACCTGCTATTCCTCTCTTCATAGAGGACCTTCACCATCTCTGTCATATCAAAAAAAGCCTTTCTGAAGGTCTTCTCATCTTCTGTCATGTTTGTAGGTTCTCCTTCATGAGACATGATCTCTGGAGTCTCAATTGCAAATTGAGGTTGAACTGGTGTTGGAGATTGTGGCAACCTTGCTCTTCTTCCCCTTGACCCAACTTCAGGGCTTCCAACTAGCTTTCCTTCACCTCTTTTGAGCTCTAACCTTGTTAGCATGACATAAACTTGCAAACAATTAAATCCTTCTTTCACAAAGAAAATCTAGTAAGCAAAAACCAGTGCTCTAATACTAACTTGATCTAAAATGGAGCAAATTCGTAATGCTATGCCAATTCTCTGTTTAGAATAAAACCCAAGATGCTTATCATTTGCTTATCAAGTGCCTAAGGATTTACCATTTTTTGCTTAATTAACTGATTCCCATGAGAGTTTTTTATGTAAATGTTATAAACAATTTAACATAAAACATATGCTGAACAACAACAAAATAACAACAAAGAACATCAAAATACAACACACAACACAAAGATTTGATGAAAAGTTCACCACTCCTAGGTTACGTCTCCTTGGTCCAGCATCCAATGCCTGGGCCTCTCTATTATGCTCAAAATTACAACAAAAGTGTGTTTACAATGCCCAAATGCCTCTGAAACTTGTCTCGTTGAGTTCAGAATAGCCAAAACTCTTCGAATTGACTCTTTTTGCACCTAATTTGGATAAGAACTGAAGAAGTTATGACCTCTCCCAGTTCTCCCACAATTTGCTTAACAAATTCCCCTTTTTCCGGCCACTAACCATCATATTCGGCCTGAATTCCGTTCCCTGGACGAAAATTTCGCCACACGACGGGCCATATTCTGTCGGTTGAATCGTAAATCACAATCGGTTTAAAAACTCGGTGGTCTTATGGTCTTGTGAACAAAACGGGCGATTGTATGATTGCAATATCGACAGACTCGACGAAATTATTAATCGGCAAATCACATTCGAGATATCGCAATCGGCGGAGTACTGACGATCGTAAATATGCGAGACATGCCCTGTTGTGATATGTGATTGTGATATCGCATCGTAACCCAAACCTGCTAGGGGCTGATTTCCATAAAGCCTTTCCTTTGCGATCTGCAATTGTGATTTATCGCATCGCAACCCTTGCCTTGCCTGGGGCCCAATTCTGTAACACTTCCCTTTCGCTGATCTGCGATTGCAATCCATCCATCGCACCCTGGCTATTCTGTGGCCGATTTTTAACGCCGACCTGCTTGCGAATTGTGATTGCGATATGCGGGGGCCAATGGCGGCCTGCCACTTGGCGCCTCCTCATTCGCTGAAGGGCCTGCTACGTAATCCAATCCTGCCATGTAAGCAAGTCAAACCTGAACTTTGACTTGCTATAACTTCTGCATACGAGCTCAGATTTGAGTGCCATTCGCACCATTGAAATCATAATGATGAGCTCTTTGATCTGAAGATGAGTTTAACAAAATTCTGACACTTTGATTTTTGAGCATAATTTTGAGCACCTGATCATACTGGAATTGGCTCATGCAAAAGATGCATTTCTCCAAGTTGGCACACAGTTTTTGCTGCCGCAGGGTTTGAAGGACGTGTCGAATGTGTTGCACGTGATCCTTCCATCTCTTGCTGAAGATGAGGATGTCATCTAGATAAACAACCACAAAAGAGTTGGTGAAGGGTCGCAAGATATCATCCATCAACCTCATAAAAGTAGCAAGGGCATTTGTCAACTCGAAGGACATGACCAACCATTCAAAAAGGCCTTCCTTGGATTTGAAGGTGATCTTCCATACATCTGTGGGCTCTATTGGAACCTGGTGATAACCAGACTTCAAATCGATCTTGCTGAAATACTTGCCCCCCTTGAGTTGGTCCAGAAGGTTATCAATCTGTGGGATTGGATACATGTTCCTGACAGTGATTTTGTTTAGTGCTCGATAATTAATGCAGAGCCTCCAAGTCCCATCCTTTTTCTGTACAAGTACAATCGGGCTCCCATAGGGTGAGGAACTTGGTCAAATGTGCGCTTTTTGCAGCAACTCCTAGATCTGCCACTTGATCTCTTCATTTTCGAGAATGGAGCAACGGTATATCGACCCATTGGGTAGAGATGCTCTAGGAGTTAGATCAATAGAATGCTTGACCTGACAGTGCAAGGGTACCCCTGTGGGTGAGGAGAAGATGCCCTTGTATTCTTCCACAACCTTTCCACCTACTTTCGCTCCGTGGGGGAACCCTTCCCAGGGGTCATGGATGTGGCCACGATCTTCCCCTTACTTGGATAGCGAATCAGAAAGAAAAGAAATTTCCTGGTCTGGGAAATGATCTTACTGCATTGCTTAGCAGAGATCAAAGAGATGGTGGTAGGCGGGGCTACCTCTGATATCCTGTATAACTTATTGCCCAAAATAATAATAACAATGTGAGACCTGGACTCATACACAACGTGACGCTTCCACAAGTATGGTTGACCTAATAATACATCACAAACTTAAAGAGGAGCAACATCACATAATACCTCCTCCATGAAGGGCTTAATGCTGTAGGGAAGGCGACACTGCTGGCTAAAGCAGAGATCTCGTCTTTTGTGAAGCCACCCGATGGTGTATGACTACGTCTGTGGTGTGGTTAGTGTTGAACCTCAGAATTACCCTCTCCTTGACATTTTTTCTCAGCTTTTTCCCTCACTTTCTCATAAGATTACAGACCCAATCAATGATAAATGCTAGGTTTTGTCTCAAGGAAAGCATTAAGATGATCGCCATATTATATTTTCATGTTCTTGCTATTTGAATAGATTTTTGCAAATTAATTACAGAACACAGCCTATTCTGCAGCTAACTGTGGATTCTGTAGCTATTCTCTTGGTTTGGCAGGGTCCAGGTATCAAATGAAGAATTGGGCCACATGGGCATTTCTGAATCATCTCCACATGGATTCTATCCTATTCACTCGGTCCAGATCAACGAAAAAGCAAGCCTGAAGTCATGGTCAAAGATGGAGTCAAAGTACGTTATTCGAAAGTAGTAGGACTCTTGATTAGCTCTTTCGTAGCTAATCAAAAGTCTAATAGTTCTGTTGCAAATCTAATTCGAATTAGCCACCTGCAGCTAATCAAAAGTTTAAATAGTGCTATTTCAATTCGAATTAGCCACCTATAGCAAGTTTTTCTCATAAAGAGTGATGTTAGATTTAATTCGAATTAGCCACGTGTAGCAAGTTTATCTCATAAACAGTTATGTTATTTTCCTATAAATATTGGTTGCATAGAACCAAGAAGTAGCTAGAAGTTAGAAGGAATTACGTTAAGTTCAGGGTTTTTGCTGATACTTTGTATTCAGAATTCGTTTTTCATAATACAAACTTCGTGTTGCCAATGATCGTTTAAAGTGCATTCTTAACTAGCTAGCATTCCAACCACGTTAGTTGTAGAGGGCCCCTGAAGGAGGTTGTTCATTTGTTGTTTTTAGTTCAATTTCCATTACTCTGTTTTCAGCAAATCTGTTTTCTAAATTAGGATGATATTTCATTTCAGTTTTTAATCAATAGCATAGTGATAAATCACAACTGTGCAGCCTTGTTCTTCTAAGATATCTTGTGGAGAAAAATGGCTCTGTTTCCAAACTGAATTAAGATTGAAGTAATAAGAATACACAGTTGCTTAGTTTTCTTACTATTTTGTCATTCATTTTCTTAGAACATAATTGTCAATTAACTGTGCTAATGGACGTTTTCAAAAGCCATTTAAAGATGATGATGATCCTAAACTAAATGATTAAAGGTCTAATTCATACAGTGATTGAATTTACTCAGTACATTGTTATTTTCCTGGGAACTTAGGAACTAAGGTATAATTGATTTCTTGCATAGCACTTCAAGAGGGTAATGGTTCACATTTGAATGTTGGAGAAAGTCAAAAATACATTAGTTGTTTACAGTTAGTTTTACATGCTTTTACCTTTTTGCTTTCAGATCCTCACTTAGTTGCATCACTGATATTCCTAAAAATCATTACAAAGAGATTGATTTAATCATATTCCAAAATTGAATGGTTGAATGTTTAATGAATGCAATTATTGAGTTACCTTCCGCATCAATTTCATTCTTGATTTTAAGAATTAGATCCATGGATTAGGACTAATGATAAGATAAGATAAATGCTCTGTTTTTTCTTTTAGGTTCTAACTAGCCAACAGTTGTTGGTCCATTTTTAGGAAATTAGATTAACTTAGGAACATTTCCTTTCCTTTAAAACTCATTAGATTCACTTAAATTTTCTCATAGTTTCAGGTTGTACATTATTAGACATCAAAGAACAGAAACCCTCCAAAAACAATATAAAATACAAAACAACAAAGTAAGAGAAAGGTTAACTAAGCACATATAGTCCACCACACTTCATCAGCTTACAAACCTCAATTGATAATTTATGCAAGCAATTTAGGACACTAAATTGACTAAACATTTTGGCGCCGTTGCATCACTGATATTCTCTAGTGATTCTATATAGTCATATATTTGTTGCTGCATTGGGTCTATGCTTGAAGATCTTCTGCTTGGGCTACCTTCAAAATGATGAACAGGAGAATTTTGAGGGCTGTGTGCAGAAGAGATGTTAACAGGTGATGGTTCTGGGGTTTCCTTGTCTAAATTTATAAACTCTGCCCCTTTTGATGATGTTTTCTTTACCAAACCTCGGAGTCTAGAGCTCATTCTAAGTTGTGGAGGACTTACATTCTCCTCATTTGTGACCTTTATCTCCTTTCTTATTTTCCTTCTTGCCTTGATTTGCTCCCTGATTTCTGTCAGTTCTTCAGAGATTAACTTTTCATCATCTTTTTGCAATGAAGACTCAAGTCTGTTTTCAATAGCCATACCAATCTTCTTTCTTCTATTTCTTCTGACATTATCTTCTTTAGGTGACTCTGGTGCTTCTTGGAAATGGTTTCTAATAAGGAAATTCTCCCAAGTATCTCCTATGCTTTTTAAATGAAACTCAATCAATATCTTTATCAGCCCATGTTGATACATGGTTGTATCTATGAACTGTATTCTCTTGCACATTTGAGGCCAACCTTCTTAAACTATTTAGCAGGAAAAAATGAAGATTGATTTCTCCATTTTCTAAGAAATTCATCAGTAAATGGATATGGTAGACATACATGCAACCAAACCTCCCCTCACAAGTGATAAATTTCTATAAAACCAAGAGCATGTTCCCCACTTACTTTTAAGAGCTGAAATGGGAACACCTTTTCTAAAAATAGAGACATCCATACCTGGGTTTTTGAGTATTATATTACTTTTCATGATTCATTGTGGAACTCCTTGTTCTTGAACCATCTTTCAGCATGCCTTGGAAGTTTTGTAGCCTCGGTCATGAATGACTCAGTCACTGCAAACTTGATATCTCCAATTTCTACCTCTGTGCCATCAAAAGATCGAGCAAAGGATTTTGTAATCTCCTTATGAAAACCATCAAATTTCTCAATGAATTTAAGCTATCCAGCTTTCTGCAACATTTCTTTGAGCTGTGGGTATCCTTCCATGTACTTTGATCCTACTGGTTCTGATCTAATAATTAGCCCCATGCCTTCTACTACGCAGAGTTCTCAACCTTCAGAATTACCCTTCCCGGTTTTATGAAATGAATAGATGGTAGGGGTTCTGGAGAAACGTAGACAAGTATGTTACATCATAGTCATGACCGTTAATAATCAATGAGGGAGTTAATTATGGACCGTTATGTGACAAATATGGAGGATGTGGCAGATATGTAGTATGATGGAGATTGCAATCAAATCAAATGATGATTCGTTAAGGAAACATATGAATATCCATATTATATATGCTTTATGTTTTAACCTTGCTATTTAAAATAAATTTTTGCACTTTACCTTTTAGAACATAACCTTTTCGTTTGCTGCTTTTTTGGTGTTGATCCGTAGGTACCCTTTTAACATATTGGTTTTCAAAACAACATTCTTCGATTTCCTGCAATCATCATTTGTTTGTAAGCTATATAATTATGCCAGAGCTGTTGAATGAGATATGGTTGCAGAATGGAATCAGTGGCGGAACATGATAAAAAAATGAAGTATGGCTATGGAACATGAATGTGAAATGAAATGGAAATGGAATATTGTTAGGCCCCTATACTACTAGTGTAACCCCTTATTGTTATTAGTACAAACCATTTATTATATTGACGTACCCATGTAGTGCCCATATTGTTACTATTGTGCCCCATAGAAGCCCACTATTGTTATTATTGTGCCCTTACATTATTATTGTTATGTCGGCTCTGATTATGTTATGAGCCCTTAGACTCCTATATATAGAAAGGAGGTCTTTTCATTTGTATCATAGAAGAATTGTTCATTTATGTAATGTAAAGGAGGTTGCCCCCTCGAAGAGGCTGAATTCTAAGGTGTGGATCTCTCTTTTCTATCTTTTCTTGAGCTGGTTTCATAACATGTCCCCTAACCAGACCATACTATTCACCATCACTACTGAATCTATCAATGAGCTGCTACAAACCAAGCCTGGTCAAGTCTTGACTCCCCTCTCCATTGGAGATCTACTGGACTTATTTCCCAAGCTCAGCCCTACAAGAATGGCCCAAATAATCCAAACCTTCATCCTAGAAGAGAAGTATACCCCCAAAGACCCCCTTCCATGGGTAGCAGCTCTATTTTCTCCTTGGACCAAAAGTATTGCAGCTATGATATCTAGAGTCTTGGGTTATGCCACCATTGAATATATCAATGAGATTATTCTAGCCTTCCTATCCATATACACTCTAGGACAACCTCCTACTATTATCTATGATTATGCCAAAATTATATCTGAAAGGATGCATGACTAGTTTCTCAGGATGAGCAATGAGAGAGTCTTCAAATACTCCTCTATTTTGTAACACCTTTTTCTATATTTTCAGTCAGACAAGTTTCCCTTCACCTTGCAGAAGCTTGATACAAAAGTTCAACCCAGATCAGTCATTTTCTGGACTCCATTGGTCCACAAATTTCACTCCCCATATTCATATTCTGACTTTATTGAATAATTTGTGCATCCAATTATGACAATGTTGATAGGAAGCCCTCCTCCACGAATCAATTCAGACATAAAAAGGGTCTTTCAATTGTTAAAACAGTCCAAGGTAGGTGAATGGTACTTATACCAAAACCATATCGAGATCAGAATCTATGGTTGCATGCTGGCACCATACAAACTCCCCAAATACCTCCTAATGAGCTTATTTTCTTTAGAGTACTGTAGGCAAATTATTAGTGTAGATGAAACAAATTTTTTTAATGCCAAGAATAACTTCAAAATCAAAGACCAATTAGGCCCCTTCATATGTAACTCAAGGGAAGTAGGCCATGAAGTAGATTTAATATTTTAGAGTATGAAATTCCAAAAAAGCTTTACCTGGAGATATGACCCTTTGGAATTCATAACCAAGAAGAGATAAAAGGTCAAGCTAGGACCTTTCATTCATCACCCCATTCCTGAAATTGAAGCCTTTGCAAACCGATTAGAATAGGTAGAAGGGACCTTAGTAGATCAGTACAACACCAAAGTAGACATTGAGAATGCACTCATTGACCTAGAGAAACAGCTTGATGAGGGTTGCTTCCCACAAGTGCCAAAAGAATCATAGCTACTAGAAGAATCATAGGTGATAGAGGGATCAGAAGTACCAGGCCTATCGGAGGTGTCAAATCAAATAGACATACCAAAGAAATCAGATAAACCAGAAACCACCATGAGTACCCCTCCAGTTCTACAGAATTCTCTAAATGAGGATAAAAGCCTCAAGAGAAACAGGGAAGGGGCCACTACTTCAAAAAGGAAAGCATCACAAGCCCATGCAGGGACAAGCCAGGCTAAGAGAAAAAGAGTCAATCCTGTCTCTAAACAGGATTATACAAAAGAGACATCTAAGGTTAAAAGCACAGAAAAAGATGGGAGAAGGCTTGCCACTACATCTGGAGGCATCCTAGAACCTTCCACATCACACACTTAGATGTTGCAAAGGCAACAAAGTGTTGAGGTGTCCTCTTTTAGAATGCCAAAAAATAAAGACAGGGATATTAAGGAGAGATACAAAGAAATAAAGGCTAGAAATGAGAGGTTGAAAACCCCAATCTATGAATAGTATCTGAAGATGACCCCTACCCATCAAATAAGGCTTATGTCAGACTTCTATGTTAAAGAGGGGAAGACTCAAATGACCTTCATCAAGTTGACCACTCAGCAGCTAAGGACAACAACACATTTTAAAAGGGTGGATTTGGAAGTACTGGCAACGGATATTCATCTCATTGACTAGATTGAGTTGCATAAGCAAATAGGTGATATGATTTAATCCACATTGACATAGAAAACCATAGCAACCCACCAATTGTAGAACTCTTCAAACAATATGTTAGCTCAGTTTTAGTTAGAAAAGGCCTCCTCACATGCCAAATATACAAGAATCAATTCCTTAGAGGACTTAGTGATAGAATTGGGACATGATTCGAAGGATGTGAAAGCAATAGAGCCACTAATTAAAAAGAAGAATGATGACATTCCTACACTAAAAAAGTAGCTCAAAATTCCGTAGCTGCATCACCATCAAAGAATGGAAGTCCTAGAAGCACAACAAGGAGATGAAGAGCTTATGGACCTAGTCCTAAAACTAAATGATCAACTTAAATAAACAGAGAAGGAGTAGGAAACTTTGATTCGTTCCAAGAAAAGTGACATGGCCACAACCTCCAGGGCTGCCATCCCCACAGTGTCAACAATATTTCCTTTCGCAATGGCAGCATCATTAGCACCTACAGTTCCACCTGCCACAACACTGCCATTTACAATTAAGTCCACTACAACAGCAGGTACATCAACTGAGAAAACAACATAATTGGTAAAAGCTATGGAGGAGATGTCCATCCAAGCTACAAAGATCAAAATATTAAAGGAGAAAGTGGCAAGTTTGGAAAATGATTGCAAACTTGCCCAAATTTAGCAAAGAGAAGAAACACAGAAATCCTAAAGAATGGGTGAGAAAATCAAAGTATTGGAGAAATATTTGACACTACAGAAGCCACTAGGACAGAATAAAGAGATGCTCTAGGCCAATATCATTGACTCTGTCAATGATATTTGGCCATCAATCCAAGTTATATTTCAGAAAAACTGAATTGGTGAAGGTAGCCAGTGAAGCCATCCAGAAAGTAAGGGAAGAATTAGGAGATAAACCTGAGGATGCAAATCGACTCATCCACCTCTTGAACAGTAAGAACAGATATGAGCTCCATGATCTTGGCATAGAGGATAGACTGAAGCCATCCTGGAGATTAAAAAGGTTCTTTCCAAAAGAAACATCATGCTCAACTTAGAAGAGAAGTGCAATAACATGTAGGTAGCCATTGCTAAGATTATGGCTAAATTTCAAACTTTGAGGGACAAAGGCCTTTCGAGTCCTATGGCCATCAATGACAAACTCATGACCCAATTGGACTATAGTGATAGAATCAAGAGATTGGCCAAGGAACAAGCCAGCTCTTCAGGCACTAAAGCCCTACGAACAGGGAAAGCATTATATGATGCATACGAGAACTCCTTTTTCCTAGAACATGAGGTCAAACATTTGTTTCTTACCAAGCCAAATTTTGCAAAATACACAGAGGCAGATGAAATTTACAGAAGAATGTTGAAAGTGAGACTGCTTGAGGTAGAATGGTGGGGGAAAATGACAGATTTACTATGAGAGAGTTTTAGATCTGAAAGTTACCATAGTAAATCTGAAGGCAGCCATGTGAAACAGATGAAAGACAAATCAGCAGGGTCAAAGGGTAACACAGTCAGAGAGTATCAGTGAAATATCAAAGTAAAGAAGATTCCAACGTAGAAATACCACAACCATTAGCCAATTTAAATGGCTCAAAACTCAACAAAAACAACCAGCAACACCATAATAAAAGGGATAGCAACAAAGCAGTTCTTCATCTGTCTCTATCTTCATGCATGAAGATATTTTATTCCCTAGATTAAATTTCAAATTGTTATGAAATATTTTGTAATTATTTTTTGTATAAATACTTCACATTTCGAAGTATGTAGGGTGGATTCCAAGACATTTATATAGACTTTTTCTCTAAAATGAAAGTTCTATTGTATCAATGATTGGATTGGTTTTCTCGATCAAGGAATAAAGATCAGATATTTTACAGGATTAGTATTCTCTCATGTTTAATGTTGTTTTTCATTATGTTTTGTCCATAATCTTCTATGTAAATTTCTAAAATATAAATGTATAACAAGGAATGATATTTCAAAAATTGCTTGAATACACTCTATCCTGACTGTTTTACATTCTGAATGTTTTCTACTGAACTATCTTAGCTGGGGAATTCTTAACTGCTCCTTAGCTTCCACAGTTTCTCCTCTAGTCTATAGCAAAGGATTCTTAATTGCCCTTTGTTCATGATCACCCTTTTTTCTTCATTCTGATCCTGGTCCAAGGATTCTTAAGTTCCCTTTTTCCCTGGTTAGAATCACTTCACCCATTAGACCTAAAGATTTGCATTTTTCTTTGCTAGCTTGCCTTGTGAACATTCCCTTTAATGATCTAGTCTAGTTAGTCTATCCATTTATTGACTCCATAACCTAATGGATTGGAGACCCAACTCTATCCATCTGCTCCAAGAATTCCACCACCCAACCTTCAATTCAAAACAAAACTCCATGAACACTAAGAACTATCCTAAAATGTTACAAAAACAAAGTTAAATTATAAAGAGAGAACCCTCTCTCGACTTAGGTTGGCTAGAGCCTAAGCCTAAAAGATTGGTTTGTGGTTACCTCGGATGGTTCCATCTTTTGATAACTTCTAGGGAAAAATTCTGAGTGATAAGATCACCATATTCAACTGGATAGTTGACCATTGAACTTTGGCTTACCCATCAACTCTCATGTTTTCTTCGATAGACATTCACATCATATCCTAGATCCAAAATAACCTGACCCATGTCATATTCCCCAATCTACATTGTACGCCTAATTTCCTGTCCAATCTGCTTCTTGTGTCTATGTAGATTATTCACTACGCACATCTCACTCTGCGGTACCTCTTTAGGATCACAAGAATCTATCAACTACTCCAGTCCCTCTACGAAGTTCTAATTTCTTAATAACTTCATGCAAGTAAGTAGAAAAGAGTTCCAATTATTCAAATCCCCATATTGTGCTACAACCAGTACTATCTCGCAGTTATCATTCTGATTTGGTTGTGTGGTATAGGTCGAGGCTCCATCATCCATAAAACTTTTCTTTGCCTCTATGAATACTTGCTTTTCCTTCAGGATATCAAATGTCGGAGCTTTTTCAATAGATTTTCTTACCCATCTAGGTTCATCTTCCTTTTTCCGATTGGCTTTATAATTTCCAGTTGTAGCTCCACTTCTTGTTATAATACCAATGGGTGACTGATCTTCCCTTGGCTTAGTTTTCATCATTTAGATATTTGTTGCAGGATTCTCCTTTCTTTTCTCCTGCATATTAGAAATAAGGATGGGGCATTATTCTATCACACAATCAAAAGACTTATAGTAACTGCAAGTTGTCATAGGGTTCTAACAGTCTCTTGTGAAGTGTCCAGTTTGTCAATATTTGTAATAGATAATATGGCTACATCCTTGACCAACTCCTCATCCTCATACTCATCATCATCCTTGAAATCATCCTTGACCAGCATGCTTGATCTAGATTTAAATAGGAACACAAAAAATTATAGATATAACCTTAAATACAAAGATGCAACATAAATAATACTTCATTTCATTAATGTAAAATATTGAAATATGCGTAGTAACAGAAATGGAAATAAACTAGCTCAGGCGATGGTAGCTTATACCTGAGAAGAGATGTGGTAGCTACATGCCTCTGAACTTCCTTACAATGAGGCTCAAGTGCCTTTTTATCATTGAAAAGTAAGAGAAAACCCTAAATAACGAAAACCATAACCCGAGGAGATGTAAGAGCAAGAGTTTATGGGCCCCGTTGGGGTTAGTTGGACAACAAACTTCTCAGTGTCGTGACTTGGTCATATTGTCTTTGTTTGATGCGCATGATACCACGTTGGAAAGATCACTCCGAGGAATATGCCGAAAAAGATGATTTTATAAAAAAATCACTAGCATGTAGATTTCCAGAAAAACATTGCTTAGGACCTCAAAATGGCTCCAGAAGTTTAGCACCTGAAAAAACTACTAAAAATAGGAAAATGTGCTACAATTAAGGAAACTAAAAAACTAAAAGAAATAATGCTGGGGGTCTAAGTGGAATTGGTGGGTGACCACCAATATCCACCTAGATCATTCCTCCCCCTTGTTAGCACCTAAATCCACCTCAGGCTGAAAGAAGGCAAAATATAGGGTAACCACAAACCATGCTCAGTCTGGTAGCTAGCCCTACCAGAACAAGAGAGGGCTCTCTCCGAGTCACACTCAGTGAATAAGTAAATGAAATGGCCTGAGATGACTTGCAATGAACTATTTGTCTTAGGCTAGCAAGTGAAAATGAATATAAGGGGTGATTTTTATGAATGACTATGTTTCTGGGATGTTATGGGACCACTGGACCTCAATGAACAGAGAACTTAACACAAAGGCACAAATTATTTCGTCAGGAAAGGTAGGAATAAATCATAGCAATTTTAGTTTTAAAATATGGCGGAATGGAAAGATTGATTATGAAGGTGAAAAGGGCATGGGCGTCATGAATCCTTTTCAACAGAAGAATGAACACTGTACATGAAATTTTCCCACAGGTAGAGCAATACAATTGAATTCTACCTGATCTCACTCGAAAAATCTCACAAGAAATGAATACGAAATGAAACTATGGAACATAACAAAGAAATGGAGGGATTGATTAAGAAGGTGAAAAGGGCATGGACAACATGAATCATTTTCAACAGAATAGTGAAACACTCCACATGAAATTTTCCCACCGGTAGAGAAATAGAATTGAATTCTACTTGATCTCACTCGAAAAATTTCACCAGAAATGAATGCGAAATGAACTATGAAACATAACGAGATACATATGAAACATAAGAGAAACACTTGCTACAATCACAACCACAAGAATCTCATGAAACAGAGCCACTGCCTTTCATTAATTCTCTGTAAAAATATATAGTGCAGAAACAAAGTTTCTTTCCCACAGTCGCCCAGAAGTTACAAGCCAACCAACCCTTTGCAAATAACTTGCATACAATATATAGAATGTGTGAGGAAGAGATAGAACACCCAGGGGTTGGGAAGTTACTCAAATCATTTCGAAATAGAGATGGAGAGCCAACCATCAGCTACAGGTGTAGTGCCACAAACATGAAAAATGGCTTGGCTGGCCGTTTTCCTTCCTTTGCCACTTGTATAACTGACCATATGGAGTGAAAATATTTATAAAACCGCCGCGCTCCTCCTTCTGTGCATCACGCTATTTTCTAGGTGACTTTTGGAGGCCTTCCCTATGTCCAAATTGAGCGTAGGATAGCGCGTTGGAAAGCCTGTCCTATCTACTTTCCAACCCCACTAGAATTTTTCAATTTGGAGTTCATTTTCTCTATAAAAAATCAAATCTCCCAAGACTGGTCAAACTCTACCAAATGAGGCTGCCTCAAGGCAGAGTGCTATTGCGGTCAACTTTTGAATGCCTTCCTCAACCTCAAATTGAGCTCATGATAGCTCATTGGAAAGATATTTGTGTCTACTTTCCAATGAAACTAGAATGTGGCATTTGGTGCTCATTTTCCCCTCCAAATAGTCATTCGCCTAAGACTTTTTTCTTTGTGTCAAAAAAGTGGTAGAGAGGCCATTTATGGATGTTTTTTTGACCTTTAGGAGGGCCAAATCTTGTCAAACTTTCTTGCCCGGAAACCAGTAGTTGTATTTTTCGATGCTGAATCCAAATATGCAAGCCGTTCCTCGATTAGAGCCCTATAATTTTAGCGTCGCACCAGTGGCGTGGCGCACAGGGAGGAATTTTTTGTTTTGTGTCCAAACATTTGCCTGTGACCAAAATTTGCCCAAATTTTTTGAAATTTGTGCTGGAGGTTCCCTATGAAGTTCTATGTTGTGCCAAGGAAGCCTCAGCCAAGATTCAAAGCTGATATTTATCCTTTGCCTCCTTTGCCTCTTTTATCGCTTTGCTCAATTTTGCCTTTAGGCTCCTGATTCTTGTTCTGCAGCTCATGTTTTGGGCCTGGTAGTGATGAGTCATGCACCTCAGCATGTATTTCTCCCTGTTAGCTTTATCCAACCATTTATCCAAGTGTAGATTGACCCGATCCAACCAAGACTCACGGTCATTGTTGATCTCTTGCTCCAAGGTAGTGAGCTCGATCCCTCTCTACTGGACGGCTTGTCGATTTTCACGAATGCTTTGTAGCTCCATGATCATTTGTTGGTCCTCAAGTTGTTTGTTTCTCTTCTCGAGATACTTGATGACCCATCTGGCCCTCTCGAAATTGAGTATCAAGTCTTTGATTTCTGTGTCCTGCTCCCGAATGATCATCCTAAGTTTGGCATTCTCTGCCTCTGTCTCTTCATCCGAAATGAGGATGACACGGGTCTCTTGTGCACCTGATGGCCCCTCCTCCTGCACTGGCTCCTTGCCCTTACCCTGCTCCTATGGTGCTGATGTCGAAAGCGAGGCTCCTTCCACCCCAGGTGGAGATAACACTCGCTTTGCTGTTATGAACAATGGTCTACTGCCCTTCTGGTATGTGAAGTATACTGGCACAGCGGCAGTCGCATGGTGCTCAAACTGATGTGAAGGACCCCCCACCTCATGCTCTACCTCTGATACCAATGGTGAAGCGTTGAAGAAATTACGGGAGATGAAGTCCTCCCAAGCAATACCCTACAATCCTAACTGATGGTCCACCAAAATCCGGATGAGAGAAAAATGATAGACACTGTTTAGCTACTGTCGAGGGGTCTTGTGCTGCATGAAGTTTTTCATCTTCTCAATGTTGTTGCAAATGAAAAATGGGAGGCTCATCATCCGCACCTGGGTGAAGTGCATGAGAAACTTGATGTGATATGCATAAAGGCGTGAAAACCTCCCCTCGCAACTGAAATACTTCATGATCAATCTCATGAGTGGGGCATATTCATCTCTCAAAAATATGAATGGAAAAACTCTGGTGAGCTGGCCTAAGAAGTTGTTCTTGATGTAAGGCTCATAATGATGCCTCTCCACCTTCTTTTTCTGATGCCACTGCTCTCCAATGTTCGGTATTCCTGTTGCCACTGATATGGTTTCTGGTGTCAAGGTGAAAGTGACCCCAGCCAGGACGGATTGACCTCCCTGTAGATGAAGTGAAAAAATGCGGGCCAACTCATGATGGACTCTGACATTTTCCACCCTTCGATAAAATTCATAACATGGCAAGCGGGCATGCCTGCAGCTCAGTGAGAGTGTTTGGCTCATCTCTAAGATGCTTGCCACTCTGGTGATGTCTCCTATGGGCCCTCTCTCCTGAAGATGTGTCACTGTGGGTCCCCTCCTCATACTGTGATGAATTTTCTAATGCCATTACTGCTGCTTCTACCCTAAGTTTTATGCTGCCCTCTGAATCTAATGAAACTAATAGATGCTCTGAAAATCTCTTGTTTTTCTAGCCTTCACCAAGACTTGAAGCCGTTTGGCAATTTTTTATGCCCCTGGCTATTGTGTCGTGCACCAAGCCCAGTGCGCCGCATGCTAGGTGTGCGTCGCACCCTTGTAAATTTCCCACTGTGGGTTGGCTGCGTGTGTTCCGTGCCCTCTGTGTGTGCCACGCTCCTTGGTGTATGTGCCGCGCCCTCGAAATTCAACTCCCACTCCCTCAAACGCTCACAATTTCGCTTTCTCACCTTTGAAATGCTTTCTCCAAGTCTTGTAAGAGCACAATGGCTTTGATACAGGAAAAACATATATTTGTAGCCTTGGCGGAGATGGGTTTGATTTTTTCTTCCTTGAAAAACCACTTCAAATGTTTGTGTTTTGCACTTTTTTCATTGACTTTTAAAACACCCTGATTTTCATTTTTCTTTGAAATTTTGGCTCTCATGATGCGATTTTCGGCATTTCTTTGCAAGGACTGTGTCACTAGGCATTTGGCCATAGAAATCATGACTACATCTAAAAAATCAACTTGTGCATTTTTGGAAAATTTTGTCACAAATGACCTTGTTTGACTTTTCTTCAAAACAATGTTTTGATGAAGAGTCGATGTCTCTTTAGGTGATGATGAAGATTTCTAGACCATAGCTATATAAGGTCTCCCCCTGGCCTGCATGGCTTGTTCTAGACATGTTTTTCAAAGACCAATTTGATGGTTTCCTAGACACAATCATAAAAAAATGACTTTGTCCTGTAATATCACTGGACCTTGACTATCATGAATTTCAGTGATTATGGACCAAGACCTGAACCAGCAGGGGCTAGACATGAGGGAAGATGACTAGCATGACTTTCTCCATCAGATCATGGCATGTCCCTAGCGAAATGCAACTAGAAGAGTGGAGCGGGACACCTAATCATGAAATGCATAAAGAGTTTTGATCCCTGATGGAGGACTTGACCAGACCGACTCTAACATTGGCTCCAATAGGGGATGGTAGCTCCTTGGAGGTGCCAAGAACAACAGATCTCTGAAGTAGCTAGACAGTGCCTTCATCCATTGGGCTATGGAGTCATCATTTTGAAAGATAGTACTGGACTCTGACTCATTTACGAAACTGAAAGACCGAAAGACTGACTCAAACTTGACATTAAAATGACTTAAAAACTAATTTGAACAACTCTAACAAAACTGAATTAAAATGGTATTTAAAATCACAGTGGAGGCAATGTTTGATAACTTAGAAGTGATACCACTTGAGCAGCCGACCATTGATCGACCCTCCTAGACAATCCTCTCCGTTTATTTCCCTAAGAAGAAAAGCATTCTACCCTCGACATGCTGTGATCTTGAAAGGACCTTTCTAAAGGTTCTCGAACTTACCGTGCTTGCCTTTCTCCTTGTTTCTTGCATCCCATTTTAGCACTATATCATCCACCTGAAATCTATCCATCTTTTCCTTTCTATCATAAATTTTCTTGATTTTCTCCTACAATTTGGATGTGTTCTTGGAAACTTCTTCTCTGGTCTATTGCAAGTGGACCATTTGATTCAGCCTCCTTTGCATGGGATCTTCTTCGCTGCTGGCCTCCTGAAGAAGTTTGACAACCAGGGCAGCGAGAGAGGAAGGAAATATCGTATCAACTCCATAAACCAACTCAAATGGTAATGTACCTATGGACTTCTTCTGGCTTACCCAATCTGTCCAAAGTGCATTTACCAACCTTTTATGCCAATTCTTCTTGTTCATTTCCAGTAGCATCTTGATTACGTTGACCAATGATTTGTTTGAGGACTCTACTAATCCATTGCCTTGAGGATGAGAGGTAGTTGAATGACCCAAGATAATGTGATATTTATGACAAAATTCTACCATCCACTTTGACTTGAATGCTGCTGCGTTATCGGTGATCAGATTGTTCGGACAACCAAAGCGGGACAAGATGTTATTTTCAAGGAATGAAATGATCACTGCATCTGTGCCCTATCTGGTGGGGATCACATCAATCCATTTTGTGAAGGAATCTGTGGCTGTGAGAATCCATTTATGATGTCCGGAAGAAGTGGGGTGTATTTCGCCAATGAAATCCAACCCCCATTGCTGAAAAGGGGCGCTCACCTCTATGGGTTGTAACTTTAAATTTCCTTCAAAAACATGGCACTTATGATAGTGCTTGACCATCTTATATACATCAACAAATAAAGTTGGCCAATAGTACCCTGCTCTCAGAATTTTGTTCGCCGTTGACTTCCAAAAGAGGTGAGCTCCACAGTCTCCTTGATGGCAGTCCTCCATGACTTGCTTTGCTTCCTCTTCCACCAAACAATTTAACAAAACTCCACCGGGGTCTTTCCAATACAGTGCTGAATTAAGAACGTAGAACTTGGTAGCCTTCAACATAAGTGTTCTCGCTTTGTTCCTAGTCATGCCAGGCGGAGGTGAAATTTTTTTGAGTACATATATGATATCAGAATACCATGGAGAATGAGTGAACATTTCAAATATCTGAATTGGTGTTTCTTATGTTTTCATCAGATAAAGCAACAATCATATTTATGTCCAAAGCATGCAAGTCTGATTCAGCCATTAGCTTCGCCAACCCCTGTCCTTTCACCAGTTTTGTGGGCTTTATTTCTATATCATATTCCAGCAAGGCTGCAATCCACTTGCATCTTCTTCCTTTCAGATTGGCCTGCACTAAAACATCTTTTACAGCGGTGCTAGGCACATAGGCCAGAATGTGAGAATGTAGAATATATACCCGGAAATCTTTCAATGCCTTCACAAGCACAAGAGCCTACTTTTCAATGATGTTATACTTTAAATATGCGTCTTTTATAGCTCTTCTGAAAAATGCAATGGGTCTTTCATGACCCTCTCTCTTCTGCAATAATACTATTGCCATAATATGCTCCGAAGCAAAAGAAACACTATGAAATCCTGAGTATAGTCCTGGCTTACTAGAATTGGTGCTGAGGAAAGAGCCAATTTGATGGAATTGAAAGATTTTATTGCCTCATCCGTCCATTTCACCTGGCTGTCCTTCTTAAGCATGTTGGTCATTTCTTTCAAGTATTCTGCAAGATTAGGCACAACACGATGCAGAAAATTCATCTTACCATTGAATGATTGTATTTCCTTTTTGTTCCTGGGCAGATCGATTTGCTGAATTTCTTGCACACGTGCTGGGTCTATACGAATGCCATCTTTTAAAATGATGTGCCCAAGTAATTTTCCTTCCTCCATGGTGAACAAGCTTTTCTTAGGATTCAGCGATAGACCATATTTCCTGCATTTTTGAAAGACAATTTTTAGGTGATGCATGTGTTCTTCATCATCTTTTGAAAACACCGTCAAGTCATCCAAGTACACCACCAAAAGCACCTCCTTCTCATTCGCAAATGCCAAGTCCATTTCCCGCTGAAATGTGGCACCTGAATTCTTTAAACCGAATGGTATTTTGGCATAGTGAAAGGTTCCCCATGGAGTGGTGAATGCTGTCTTGTCTCTATCATCCTCATGGACGGAAATTTGGTTATATCCGGAATAACCATCAAGCAGCGACATGCGAGATACCCCCACTACTCGCTAAAGTATACAGTCCATCTTGGGCAGCGGATAGTTGTCCTTAAGTGAGACTTTATTTAGATTTCTGAAATCAATGCATAAGCGGATCTCACTGGTCTTCTTACGTACAAGCACTAAGTTAGATATCCAATCTAAAAATCTGATGGGCACAATGATACCTGATTTGTACAACCTATTTACCTCTCTTTCGATGGATGGCAACAACTTTGGATTTATCATCCTCAGCTTTTGTCTAAATGGTTTTTGGTTGGGCTTGATAGGTATTGTGTGCTGAATGATATTCGTATCATAGGTCTTTAAATTAGAATAATCCCAAGCAAATACATCTGCAAATGAAGCCATCAAACTGATATATTTGTCTTTGAACTTTGGCGGTAGTGCTCTGGACAATTTTACCAACTTTGGATTGGCAGTTGTATTGATGTTGACCTCTTCTACACCCTTCTCCGTCGGCTGCAATGTTGGCTTGCAGGCTACATCATCCTGATCAAAACGTTCTTCTAGAGGTATCAAGCCTTTAGGAATGATGTTATTCTTCAGCTGCAATACATCCATTTGATTGATCTGCACTTCATCTGTACCATTCCTTTTGTCCTCATCATTTTCCACATCGATTGAGGTTTCTTTGAACTTGCCTTTGTTGAGAAGAAAATATTTAATCTCCTCATCATCTTGGAACACTTGCCAATGTCGCTGATTGTCTGGAATGGTTGGACGGTGCTTGACATGGATTTCAAATTTATTGCTGGAGTTCATAGGGATCTTCAAGCTGCCCGCTGCCTTGGAAAGAGCATCAAGAATACTATTTTGTATACGAGGCACACATGTCAAGGTGTATTCTGAAAATAACTTCAAGAATTCTTGAACTGCATTACGATAGGCCCGCATTCTAGGATGTTTTGCTTGATACTCACCTCTGACCTGTTTTATTATGAACTCGGAGTTGCCATATATCGAAATCCTTTTTGCATTCAGCTTTCTAAGAATCTTCAGGCTAGCAATCAGAGCTTCATACTCAGCTTCATTATTTGAACATTTAAAGGCCAGCTTGTAAGAGAAAACTCTCACGCTGCTAGGCACATTGTTTGGGGTGGAGAAAGGACTGCTTACCCAAATTCCAATTCCAGAGCCATCATTCCCTACTGCTCAATCGAAATCCATGGTCCACAAGCCTTCTTCCTCCTCTTGTAGGTGCTGGAAATCAGTTTGTTGTGCCTTGTCTGCTTGCTGTCCAGTACTTTTAGTTGATTGCCCAACATTTTCCTGCTTTTCTTGTCTTTCCTTTTTCAAAATTTCTCTGAAATTTTCTGTTATTTCTGGTATGTCATCTACTTCTACTATCTGACTATCTATCTCATTTAAACTATCAGAAAACAAAACAAAAGATTCTAAATCTGTATGTACATAATTAATAGGATGATTTATAGGCTTCCCATTGCTTGTGATCATAAATTTAATTTTTGGTTCCTGATACAACTTCCTCATTTGTCCAAACACCGGGATTGTTGCATAGGAGAAGTCTAGTTGTAGTGTCCCTTTTAGTTTCGCTACCCAAGACCTAGAAAGAAGCATGCCAAACCTTGGAGGAATATCTACCACTATAGCATCCATCAATACATTCTTCATGGGGAGCTGATCCAAACTCACCACCAAGTCTTTGATGAGACCTATACATCTTACTCTGCTGGAATCGAATGAATAGAGATCATGATATTGTTGGGTGACGTCTAGACCGAGCCTGTCCATGATTGCCTTGGGCATAATATTGTGAGAGGCTCTGGAATCGAACATGGCATTATGTAAAACGAAATCATGCAAACTCAAACTGATGTAGCAAGGTGGCACCTCGCTGTCATGAGACTCGCCATTTGATGTTGGCCAAAAAATCATTTCAGGCTGATCATCTTCGACATTCATCATGTCTGACATCGGATCCAAATTTAAAATTTTAGATACTTGTCCTTTATAACTGTTGTTCTTCAATATTTCAGTCAAAGGGATGGATATTTTTAGTTTGGAAATTTCATTCTCTAAATTGAACGTGGGAATCCTCTCCACCTCTTTGACCGTGATTTCTTTCTTCTCCTTTTCTTTCGATGTAACTTGCTGATGTGCTGGTTCTACTGATGCTGATTTGTTGCTTTCTGCTTCAACCACCTCCTTTCCTTTCCTTTGCATACCAGCCGAATCATTTTTTGGTGCTTCAACATCTTTATTTTTCTGAATGGGCCTTACTGGCACATCCCTATTTCTAAGTGAATATCACTTCTATTGGGCAGACAGAGCATTCATGTAACATCTTTGATATTCATCTGATTGTTCCTCCAAGATGGTGTCGCTTGCTAGAATTAAATTTCCATCCTTGTGTGCGACTGAATTCTTTGTATAATCGTCCTCTTCAGTGAGATAAGTAGGCAAATTGTCAGGAGTAAAGAGATGATTCTCTTCGCCCATTACATTCTCATCTTCATTTGATTCCGGTCCGTGCACAAAATTTTGCTGCAAAGGTGTTGGTACTACTTATTGTGCAATTGGCTCTTGAGCTCGCTGATCTCTCTGTCTTATTCTATACTATGGTTGTTGTTGGCCACGGAAGTTAGGATTTCTGCCTTGTGGCTCTGGTTTTTCAAGCGTCACTCTCTCAAGCATCTGTTCTACCTTCCTAAGTAGCTGATCTATTGAGGAAGATTCTTTGTTGGCAGTGACCTTCTTTTCTTCTTTTGCTCTAGCACTCTTTGTCAACAAATTTGCTTCAACACTGACTGCTATCTTCTGCATGTCTTCCATCGTAGCCGGTTCTCTTTCTTTCAATTGATAAGCCATATCAGCATCAAAACCATCTGAGAATTTCAACATGGCTAGTCCCACGGGTGGCCTTAGATCATCTGGAATTTCATTATACACTGTATTGAATCTCATGCAATAATCTTGGACTGACTCACCAACATTTCTCTTGATTTTCTCATATTCAGACAGAATTTGAAGAGGGTTATTTTTCACTTCCCAGCGGTTCAAGGATTGTCTTTGTAGGTCTTCCAAGGTGGTGATACATGCAGTCGGTAAACCTCTGAACCATTTCCTTAATTCACCTATAAATGTTTGTACAAGGAGTATCATTGCCACGTTTTCCGCATCTATATCATGAAGTTCATAAAAGTTTGTCATTCTCTCCACATGTTGCTGTGCAGTAATGCCATTAGGAGTGCCATCAAAGAATGGGATTTTGCTTTGGTAATCAGCGGGCATATCATCTAGAATTTGAGGCAAAGCAAGAGGTGCGAAATGTGTGGCCATTACTCTCGATGGATTTGTCCTCAGAGGCGTTGGAGGAGTGTGCACAGTTTGTACGGGGCTAACAATGGGAGTTTGAAGCTGAGCTATTGTGTAGTTATCAATAGACTGATTAGCCCTCTCCGTCTCCAAGTCTACAAGAAATTGTGGATTATGGAAAGTAGAGTCAACCACTCTTTCTGACTTGGTTTCAAACAACGATAATTCGAACTGCTCGTCAAACTCTAGCTCTTCAATATACTCAAAAATTTCCAGGCATGAATGAGATTTGAGGATGGGCAATATAGAGCTTTCTTGACTACTATTTCTAGAAATAAAATTGGGATTTTTGTAGATGAGTGGAGGGTTGGGATTTTGATTAGCTCTGGTGTATCTTTGAGAAGCCAGTGTGCTATTGAGAAAAAATCAAAGGACACAACCTATTTTACATCAGCCTATCAAATCCTAAACTTATCATCCAGAAGCTTAGAATTATTAAAAACCAAGGGGATTTGATTTGTCCCTAGTGGAGTCGCCACTATGTTAGCACCTAAATCTGCCTCAAGCTGAAATAAGGAAAAATTCAGGGTAACCACAAACCATGCTCAGTTTGGTAGCTAGCCCTACCAGAACAGGAGAGGGCTCTCTCCGTGTCACACTCAGTGAATAAGTAAATGAAATGGCCTAAGATGACTTACAATGAACTATTTGTCTTAGGCTAGTAAGTGAAAATGAATATAAGGAGTGACTTTTATGAATGACTGTGTTTCTGGGATGTTATGGGACCACTGGACCTCAATGAACAGAGAACGTAACATAAATGCATAGATTATTTCGTGACGCAAGGTAGGCGGAAAGGATAGCAATTTTAGTTTTAAAATATGGTAGAATGGAAAGATTGATTACAAAGGTGAAAAGGGCATGGGCATCATGAATCCTTTTCAACAGAATAATGAACACTGTACATGAAATTTTCCCACAGGTAGAGCAATAAAATTGAATTCTACCTGATCTCACTTGAAAAATCTCACCAGAAATGAATACGAAATGAAACTATGGAACATAACAAAGAAATGGAGGGATTGATTAGGAAGGTGAAAAGGGCATGGTCAACATGAATCATTTTCAACAGAAGAATGAAACACTGCACATGAAATTCTCCCATAGGTAGAGCAATAGAATTGAATTCTACCTGATCTCACTCGAAAATTTTCACCAGAAATGAATGCCAAATGAACTATGAAACATAACGAGATACATATGAAACATAAGAGAAACACTTTCTACACTCACAACCAAAGGAATCTCATGAAATAGAGCCACTGCCTTTCATTAATTCTCTGTAAAAATATATAGTGCAGAAACAAAGTTTCTTTCCCAAAGCCCCCCAGAAGTTACAAGCCAACCAACCCTTTCCAAATAACTTGCATACAATATATAGAATGTGTGAGGAAGAGATAGAACGCCTAGGGGTTGGGAAGTTACTCAAATAATTTTGAAATGGAGATGTTGAGCCAACCATCATCTACAGGTGTAGTGCCACAAACATGACAAATGGCTTGGGTGGCCCTTTGCCTTCCTTTGCCACTTATATAACTGACCATATGGAGTGAAAATATTTATAAAACCGTCACGCTCGTCCTCCTGTGCATCATGCTCTTTTCTAGGTGACTATTTGAGGCCTTCTCGATGTCCAAATTCAGTGGAGGATAGCTTGTTGGAAAGCCTGTCTTGTCGGCTTTCTAACCCCACTAGAATTTGTCAATTTGGAGTTCATTTTCCCTATCAAAAGTCAAATCTCCCAAGACTGGCCAAACTGTGCCAAATGAGGCTACCTCAAGGCAGAGTGCTGTTACGGTCAACTTTTGAATGCCTTCCTCAACCTCTAATTGAGCGCATGATAGCTCATTGGAAAGATATCCATGTCTACTTTCCAACCCAGCTAGAAGTTTGAAATTTGGTTCTCATATTCCCCTCCAAACCTTCATTCTCCCAAGACTCCTTTCTGTGTGTCAAAAAAGTGGCAGAGAGGCCATTTTTGGATGTTTTTTTGACCTTTAGGAGGCCCAGATCTTGTCAAAATTTCTTGCCCAGACACCAGTAGTCGTATTTGTCAATGCTGAATCCAAATATGTAAGACGTTCCTCGATTAGAGCCCTATAATTTTAGCGTCGCGCTAGTGGCGTGGTGCACAGGGAGGAATTTTCTGTTTTGTGTCCAAAAATTTTCCTATGACCAAAATTTGCCCAAATTTTTTGAAATTTGGGCTGGCGGTTCCCTATGAAGTGCTATGCTATGCCAAGGAAGCCTTAGCCAAGATTCGAAGCCGATCTTGCTCCTTTGCCTCCTTTTCCTCCTTTGCCTCTTTTGTCGCTTTGCTCAATTTTGCCTTTAGGCTCCTCATTCTTGCTCTGCAGCTCATGTTTTGGGCCTGGTAGTGATGATTCATGTGCCTCAACATGTCTTTCTCCCTGTTAGCTTTACCCAACTGCTACTCCAAGTGTAGGTTGACCCGATCCAACCAAGACTCATGGTCGTTGTTGATCTCTTGCTTCAAGGTAGTGAACTCAATCCCTCTCTGCTAGACGGCTTGTTGATTTTCATGAATGCTTTGTAGCTCCATGATCGTCTGTTGGTCCTCAAGTTGCTTTTTTCTCTGCTCCAGATACTTGATGACCCATCTGGCCCTCTCAAAATTAAGTATCAAGTCTTTGATTTCTATGTCCTACTCTCGAATGATCATCCTAGGTTTGGCATTCTCTGCCTCTGTCTCTTCATTCGGAATGAGGATGACACGAGTCTCTTGTGCACCTGATAGCCCCTCCTCCTGCATTGGCTCCTTGCCCTTACCCTGCTCCTGTGGTGCTGATGTCGGAAGCAAGGCCCCTTCCACCCCGGGTGGAGATAACACTCGCTTTGCTGCTGCGAACAACGGTCTACTGCCCTTCTGGTATGTGATGGATATTAGCACGGTGGCAGTCTCATGGCGCTCAAACTGATGTGAAGGATCCCCCACCTCATGCTCTGCCTCTGATACCAATGGTGGAGCGTTGAAGAAATCACGGGAGATGAAGTCCTCCCAAGAAATACCCTGCAATCCTAATTGATGGTCCACCAAAATCTGGATGAGAACAAAATGATAGACAATGTTTAGCTGCTGTGGAGGGGTCTTGTGCTGCATGAAGTTTTTCATCTTCTCAATTTTGTTGCAAATGAAAAATGGGAGGCTCATCATCCACACTCGGGTGAAGTGCATGAGCAACCTGATGTGATATGCATAAAGGCGTGAAAACCTTCCCACACAGCTGAAATACTTCATGATCAATCCCATGAGTGGAGCATACTCATCTATCAAAAATCTGAATGGAAAAACTCTGGTGAGTTGGCTTAAGCAACTGTTCTTAATGTAAGGCTCATAAGGATGCCTCTCTACCTTCTTTTTCTTATGCCACTGCTCTCCAATGTTCGGTATTCCTGTTGCCACATATGATTTTTGGTGTCAAGGTGAAAGTGACCCTAGCCAGGATGGATTGACCTCCCTGTAGATGAAGTGCAAAAAGGCAGGCCAACTCATGATGGACTCTGACATTTGCCACCCTTTGACAAAATTCATAACATGCCAAGTGTTGGAAATAAGACATGGCAAGCAGCCATGCCTGCAACTCAGTGAGGGTGTTTGGCTCGTCTCTAAGATGCCTGCCACTCTGGTGATGTCTCCTATGGGCCCTCTCTCGTGAAGATGTGTCACTGTGGGTCCCCTCCTCATACTCTAATGAATTTTCTGATTCCATTACTGCTGCTTGTACCCTGATTTTTATGCTGCCCTCTAAATCTAATGAAACTGATAGATGCTCTGAAAATCTCTTGTTTTGCTACCCTTCACCAAGACTTGAAGCGGTTTGGCAATTTTTTATGCCCCTAGCTATTGTGTCGTGCGCCAAGCCCAGTGCGCCACACGCTGGGTGTGTGTCGCGCCCTTGTAAATTTCCCACTGCGGGCTGGCTGCGCATGTGTCGCGCCCTCTGTGTGCGCCGCGCTCCTTGGTGTATGCATCGCGCCCTCGAAATCCAACTCCCACTCCCTCAAATGCTCACAATTTCGCTTTCTCACCTTTGAAATGATTTCTCCAAGTCTTGCAAGATCACAATGACTTTGATTTGGGCAAAACATGTATTTATAGCCTTGGAGGAGATGGGTTTGATTTTTTATTCCTTGAAAACCCACTTTCAAATGTTTGTGTTTTGCACTTTTTTCATTGACTTTTAAAACACCCTGATTTTCATTTTTCTCTGAAATTTTGGCTCTCATGATGGGATTTTCAGCATTTCTTTGCGGGGACTGTGTGACTGGGCATTTGGCCATAGAAACTATGACTACATATGAAAAATCAACTTGTGCATTTTTGGAAAATTTTGTCATAAATGACCTTGTTTGACTTTTCTTCAAAACAGAGTTTTGATGAAGAGTCGATGTCTCTTCAAGTGATGATGAAGCTTTCTGGACCATAGCTGTATAAGGTCTCCCACTGGCCTGCATGGCTTCCTATGGACATGTTTTTCAAAGACCAATTTGATGGTTTCCTAGACACAAACATAAAAAATGACTTTGTCCTATAATATGACCAAACCTTGCCTATCATGAATTTCAGTGATTATGGACCAAGACCTGAACCAGCAGGGGTGATACATGAGGGAAGATGACTAGTATGAATTTCTCCATCAAATCATGGCATGTCCCTAGCAAAATGCAACTGGAAGAGTGGAGCGGGACACCTAATCATGAAATGCATAAAGAGTTTTGATCCCTGACGGAGGACCTGACCAGACCGACTCTAACACCCCTTAAGAAGTAATGGTCACCATTGCATTGAGTTCCTCCATGAGATGAGAAAACTTCTGCTAAGCTTGGTCCCTAGTTAGCCACCTCCTGGTGAAGGGGTTGTCCTAGTATGACAACTCGATACAATTGGGTCTTCTACTGATGAGAGTGCTTACTCTGCATGTCCATGATCCGATCAGTTGCAACTTCTTCCATGCAATATGGATTTAACTCTGTTGGTGTGAGTTGTTCTACAATGTCGGATGTGTCTAGTAATGGTGGAAAGTATGCTCAAAGGCGGTCCACATTGAACACTGGGTGCAGGCCAAGGAATGGGGGAATTCTGAGCTCAAATGCATTGTCTCCCATAGCCTTGGTAATGGTGTACAGACCATATTGGGGTGGGTTGAGTTTATGATAGGCTCTAATGAGGCATTCCTTTCGTAGATGCAACCAGAATTTTTCTCCAACCTGAAACTTTTGTGGCACCCAATTTTGATCATGTCGCTACTTCTACTTGGCATTTGATTTCTCCATAATGTCATGGACCTGTTGGCAGATATCTTGGATGTGCTCAATGAAGATGTTTGCCTTATTTGTTTCATACTGGACATTAGCCGAATCTGCCTGAGTAGTTTCAAATGGCATGGCCGCATTAGTGGAACATAGTGGTTGGAATCCCAAGCCCACCTAAAAAGGGCTATGGCCAGTTGAGCTGTGGAGAGCCCGATTATAGTTTTGCTAAACATAGGGAAGGTTCTCATCCCATGTGTGTGTACGCTTTGATTTGTACATGCACATAATGTGTACGATCATCCTGTTCATGACCTTAGTTTGACCATCAATTTGGGGATGGAAGGTGTTGTGTCTCTGATATAATAGTGTTGAGCTATCAATTCCAGAGCATCTAAGATAATTGTTTTGGGGGATTTTGTTTTAATTTGGAAGACCAATGAATAAAATAGATGCAACAATATAATGTCTAACCTTTTGAATAATATTAATCCCAAAGTAGAGGGCTGCTATAAAACTTCACACAGTGATAAATTTTGAATAGTGGTGAGCAGAAACAAAAAATAATATGATTATTATAATTTTCAGATAAAAAATTAAACAATCATAAGTATGAAAAACTCTAACCGATGTTCCAAAGGATCAAGAGAATATGCTTATGCATGCATAAGATGTTGATGATTTATTGATTTAGAGGGAACTAATTAAATAGACAGTTCATTAATCCATTCTCTTTAATGATTATCACTTCAGAATCTTATAGGAATAGATTGAGACAATTATTCCTACCTACGTATCTTTGTAAGACATAAGAATCTAAAGAAAAAAATAATGTGTAACACTAGAAAAACTTACATGAAACAAAACCTATGTAAAACTCAATTCAGAATCCTTTTCTTTTTATCAAGGGTCAAAGAAAGCTAGTACATCAAATGTTTACAAATGCTTCTTTCAGGGTGAACTCTCTTTCAATGGTCAACTTCATTCAATGGTGAACAATGAACCCTTAATAGCTCAAGAAGGGAGTTATTTATACAATAGTAGAACTAAGAAAATATCCTAAACTATTTAAGGATTTATTTTAGGAAAAGGAAATGTCTTCATGCAAGAAGATAGAGATAGTTATTTAACTGTTGCTTGCTATCCCTGTTATTTAGGTTCTTCTAGCTTTGGTCCTTGATATTTTGCCCTTTAAGCTAATTGTATATTTGATATTCACGGTGGAAGTCATATTCACTTATGAACTTTCATCTGATACACTTTAATATAATACTCTTTGACCTTATTGACCTGTCAATATCCTTACTGTGCCTTTTTACTTTTACTGTACATTTCAAGTTTTTATTGTGTATTTCAACTGTGAATAATTTAGTTTTTACATGTCTCAGTATCAGGTAGTTGGATATTCATCATATGTTTTTTTTTTTTAACTATATGTTTTATCTGCCTCCTTTGTTTTTTCTTTTAACTATGTAAATTGTTTGTTTTAACATATACTGTGTAAATGATTTCTTCTGCTCTGTCTTTGGTTTAGACTTAATTTCTCTTTGTACATGAAAATAGTTTGAATTCATTTCTCTAGAATCTAGAACAACAGGTTTTTAACTGATATAAAAACCATTTATCCAGTCTCCTCATCTTCTTCTAATCACCTGCAAAATACAACAATTGTTAACAAAAACACAGGTTGACATGGAGGGCGACAATGGCTTCATTTGAGTTGAAAGGTCTATGGATGGATTCTAAAGCATTTTCAGGAGGTAAAAAATGGTTAAATCGGTTGCATAGGCTTAAGGTGACACAAGAGGGTTATATAGGTTTTACTGTGTAAACGGACAAAAAGAGCGAAAGTGAGGGTTTTCGCATTTAAATAGGTAACTTGTTAAATTTTTAAAATTTGGTGCAAAGTGAATGGTAGATGGTTTTACCGTACACGAGGGAGTGGTTTCGGAGGCTTATCACACTGCTTTTGTTAGTGGGGTGGTTTTTCTCCAAGGGCACGCAAGTTAACATGGGAATGACACATAACCATAAGGGGCCCAAGTAAAACCACGAATCTCGCATGCTCTCAAGTGAGTAAAGGTCAGAGATTGGGTGCATGCGATATGGCTATGGATCATCAGATCTAGAAGTAGGTGATCTGACAGCTATCGCATAGTCGAGATGCATGGAGGGAACAGGCGCTGAGATTAGTAGGGCCTGAGTAATAATTACAAAGGATTCGTAATTATTTTAATGAATAAAGTTTGGGTTAAAAGTATAGTGCGATGAGTTTAATAAAGTGGAATCAGGCTTAAGGCATAGCGGATATGAGTTAAACGGGTATAGTGGTGGAGTTAACTTTATAAAGCAGACGTAAACCAAACTTAGGGTTAAAGGGGTTTTATGGGTTTTTAGGGAAATCATAAGGGAAATTAATATTTTCAAAGGGGAATGGGTTTCGCATTAGGGAAAAGGGGTTTTTGTGTAGTTGAATGAATTTGGAGGGTAAATGATCTGATAATCACCCTATGAGTGACCTTAATTAAAAATTATTAAATGAAGGTATTACAGACTCATATGTTGGTGTGCGTGTCTATGTTATTCACGCAATGTTTTGATCAAATTTCCAATACACAGACACTTAAAAATGGAAAACAGTAGAGAAATATAGTAAGAAAAGACAAGAACACAAGAAGTTCAAAAGGAGTTCACCCTATCCTCCAGGGCTACATCTCCATTACTGCTCTCAGTGGTGGCCTTATTTTTATTGTGTCTTGAAGTAGAGAATTACAATGAAGGAGCTCAATGTGATTCTCCTTAAACAAAATGGCTTGGCGGGGTGGTTCTTGGATTCCCCAAACCACTGGAGTACACATAATCTCTTCCTTACTAGCTCTGTGACCTCTCTATTCTGACAAATCCTCTCATGGATGGCTTGAATCTCTCAAGCTCTCTGGTGCTCGACACTGCCTTTGGTCAGCTCGGCCCTCTGTCTTCCTCTACTTTTTACTTCAATGATTCATTCTGTCTTCTATCTGCAGTCTTCCTCTCTGGGTTCCCGACTCTTCTGTCTTCTCTCTCTTTCTACTGTTCTATGTTGATGGATTTTAAGCCATTCAGGCTCATGGCGATTGAGTTCCTCTTCCACTTCCATCGATTTTCCTACCTACACCTATGCTTGGAGTTCCCTGTTCTCAGCGTCATCATCAGGCTCACAGGGAGTGGCCACTTCTCCTCCTGCGAACTGCTCTAGCTTGTGTTTTCGGCTTGCTTCTTCGGTTACGTCATAGAATGAGTCTTTTGCCACTGTGGCGGTCAATCCGGGCTTCAAATTCTTTCATATCACGTCTTAATCCCCCATCAATGTTTTCTTCTCCATCGAGCGCGATCTCAGTTGTTAGATATGTAGCCCCCCAAATCCGATGTTGTTTGCTCGTCCTGCATGGTTGACTAGCTCGATCGTTAGCACGTGATGAGTGGCAATTTTCTATCTCCTTCACTTGCCACGCGTCTACCACTGAATGGGGTCGCTCCATTTTCACCAATTCCGCTTATCGTTTGAGGGTGCCCCCGATCAATACCGCCAGTTTTTGGAGCGGGTCTTGCCTTTTAGCTCTTATCCTTTTTTTTGCCACGGTTTTCTGGCTCCCATGCGACCGTGCGCTCTGGGCTTCCCCATCTTGATGGTTTTTGCCCAGCGATGCATGCATCAAACACCTCCTCTGTTTCCCGATCCAGGCCTCCCAGGGGCTAATTTCGCCTCCCACACAGTCTCCATGGGCCTCAGTCAGTGCTCCTTGACCGAGGTCCTTGTCATTCCATGTTGGCTGCCATTACCATTGGTTTAGAGGTGTTTTTGATTGCTATTGTAATTTCTTTGAGGTTTGTCCCAACCTGGTACAACCATGGCTCTCTTAATATTCTTTATAGATCCAATTTGGATCACGACCTTCCCACTAAAAAGCTTTTGGACCACCAAAAGTTGGTTTTCTTTCAAGCATTGACTAAGTGAGGGTACTGCTATCTCACCTGCCCAATCTCAATCCACTTTTCACTGCTCGACTTCGAACCTTTGAGTCCAATTCTGAGGTATTCAACGTCTCCTCTACATGTTTTCCTTACCTTCCTATCCAAAATTGTGTCTTCCTGCAATTCATTCAGATATTCAGCTAGCAGGTCATCAATAGAAGGCAATTGGTTTTGCTCTTCAGGATCCTCAACCATTGAAGGTTCAAACAATCTCAAGCAATCTACATTTACGACTGAGTAGATGTGCATGTAAGCTGGTAGATCAAGGTGAAAAGCATTTTCACCAATCCTCTCAAGTATCCTAAAAGGTCCATACCTCATAGGCTTTAGCTTTTTACCTTCACCTTGCATCCTGTCCTTACTGATATATAGCCAGACCTGGTCTCCAACTTGAAAACTATGCACCATCTGATGCTTGTCATACCTTGCCTTGTATTTGGCTTCGCTCTTTTCCAACTATTCTTATACTACCTGGTGGATCTCCTGGATCTGTTCAATTAACCTAGTTACCTTGTCCACAGTAGTGTGTCCATCAACTGAGATATCTTTACCAAAGAAAAAATCCAAGGGGGACCTTGGTGTGAAACCAAAATAGGTTTCAAAAGGAGATCTTTGTGTAGAAGAGTGTTTAACTTTGTTGTAAGCATGTCGCACATAACATAAGTGTTCATCCCAAAACTTAGGATGTTTTCTGCAATATCCTCTAAGTAGCTGGATCATTGCCTTGCTAACTACTTTTGTGTAACCATTGGTTTGTGGATGAAAAGCTATGCTTTTCTTCAGTTGGGTGTCCATCATCTCCCACATACTTGACCAGAACCTCCCCAAAAATTAGGTGTTTCAATCAGATGGAATAGAAGTGGGTAATCCGAAATGAACCCATACATGTTCAAAGAATAGTTTTGCAGTTTGTTCAACTGTAATATGTTTATTACAAGGTATCAAAATACACATTTTACTGAACCTGTCCACAACCACATACAGATAATCATGACCTTTCCTAGATTTAGGCAGTCCTCCAACAATATCCATGGAAACACTTTCCAAAGGGTGAGAAGGAACTGGTAATGGAGTGTACAAGCCTAGTTTTCTATTGTTGGGCTTGCTTTTAGCACACATAGTACACCATTTTACATATCTAGAAACTGTCTCATTCATTTTCAGCCAATAACAAAATCTTTGCAGCTGTTTTACTTACCCCAAAGTGACTTGATATCAAAGAAGTGTGTGCCTCTCTAATTATCTTTACTCTCTCAGTTTGTGGAATGTAGAGTTTCCCACAATGATATAAGAGTCGGTGCTTCATATGATAATCCAATTCTTCTACCTTTTTGCCTTGACTCAAAGTTGCATATACATCTTTAAAGTCTATATCTTCAACATATTGTTCAATGTAGCTTTCATGTAGTACATAATTATGCTTAAGTATAGTAGATGCATTTATAATGGGTGTAGACAACATGTCTGCAAATTTGTTATGTATGCCCTTTTTATATCTAATGACCAAATGAAACTATTCTAGAAAACCCACCCACCTGTAATGTCTTGATTGCTGCAGCTTAGTTTGGGAGTGTAGATATTGAAGTGGTTGATGATCAGTATGTATTACTGTCTCTATGCTCATTAAGTAATGTTTCCACTTTTTCACACTCTGAACTAATGCATACGATTCTTTATCATATGTAGGATAGTTAAGTACTGCAAGATTAAAAGTCTCAGAATGATAACATATGGGTTTACCGTGATGTGTCAACACTTCTCCCATGACATAGTCACTGGCATCTGTTCGGATCTCAAATGGTCTTTGTAGATCAGGCACTGCTAGTACAAGTGTTGTACTAATCTTTTCTTTTAAGGTGTTGAAGTCTTTCTGATGTTTTCCTCTCCACTGAAACACCTTGTCCAATCTTGTCAAAGCATGTAAGGGAGCTACAATTGAGTGCAAAGTTAGAGATGAAATTCATCCAATATTGTGTTGCTCCTAAGAAGCTTCTCACTTCTGTAGTAGACTTGGGTTTAGGCTAGTTTACAATAACTGCCACTTTAGAGGGATCTATTTTCAATTCACCACCCCCTACTATATGACCCAAATAATTTAGAGATGTTTTGCCAAATTCACGTTTTGAGACTTTAACATAAAGTTTTTCTCTTTTCAAAACATCTAATGTCTACTTAACATGCTTTAAGTGTTCTTCCCATGTTTTACTAAAAATCAGAATGTCATCCAGATGCACAATAACGAAATCATATGAAAGAAAAGGTATGAGTACATCATTCATTAATCTCATGAAAGTAGCAGGGGCATTGGTCAAGCCAAAAGGCATAACCAACCACTCATACAATCCCTGCTTTATTTTGAAAGTAGTCTTCCATGCATCTTGCTCTACAACTCTGACCTGATGATATCCACTCTGCAAATCCAACTTGGTGAAATAAACAACATCCTTTAATTGATCTGAAAGATCATATATGCGAGGAAGGGGATAACGATTTTTGATTGCTATATTATTCAGTGCTAGGTAGTCAATGCACATTCTCCATGAGCCATCTTTATTTCTCACCAAAATGATTGGTGACCCACATGGTGATGTGCTAGGCCTGATGAACCCCTTCTTGAGCAACTCTTACACCTACTTCTTGATTTCAGTATTCTCTAAAGCAGACAACCTATACATTCCAATGTTAGGCAATGGAACATCTTACTGCAAAATAATATCATGTACTATTTCCTTTTTGGGTGGCATACTTTTAGGTTCCTGAAACAGAACATCGTACTCTAAAACAATCTTTTCTATATCAGCTTGTTGCTTAGCATTACAACCCTCAAATACATTGGTTTTATCAGGTTTCTTTTTGTTTACAACCATTAGTAAGAATTTTTTTCATGAATTTATCATTCTTTTCATCTGCCCTGAGTTTATGAGAGTATAATTATTCTTAAGCTTATGAGCTGTTACAAAGTATTTGATTCCATCTTTAACAAGTAGATACTTGTTCTTAGCTCTATAGGAAATATATTTTTTGTCATACAAGTAAGGACTTCCTAAAATAATTCCACATATATCCAAAGGAATTATGTCTAACTCAACCTCATCTACAAACGCTGACCCAAAAGAAAACTTGAGTTTGCACTATCTAGTCACTTGTAGTTGTGCTTTATCATTCAACCATCTTAATGGGTATGGTTTCTTGTGAGCTGTAGTCGCTAATCCCAATTTCTTTACGGTTGCTTCAGAAACCAAATTTACTTGTGAGCCACTATCAAACAAAGTATCAATCTTTTTATGTTTGGAAATAACTCGAATATGGAAAATCTCATGTCTTTTTCTCTCATGTTCTTCATCAATAACATATTGAGCAGAATTACTAGTAGATGCTTTATAATTCTTACCTTTTATACCTGTGGCTGCAATGATTGTTTCATCTCCCGATTCTGACCCCAAATCTTTCTGAATAGCTGCAATATTCTTCTTCTTCTTTCCCTCATACTTCTTAGGTCTCAGCTCTGGATGCAAAATCCAACAATGCTCATTATCACACCCATCCTTTTTACAGTGAGTGCATGAAGCTTTTCCTTTTTGTGCAGTGTTAGCCTTCCTTTCTTTCCACTTCTTCTTTCTTTTCTCCTTGCTCTTGCTTGCAGTGGGTTGGGATGGTCCCCCAACTTCTGGATTTCCATTCTTTCCTCTAGCCTCTAGATGAGCAGTTTGTACAGATACCTCATCTATACTAGTGGGATTAAACATGAGGATGGTATGCCTCATGTAGCTGTGTAGACCACCAATGTACTTCAAAAGAGTCTCTGGCAATTCTAATGAGATCCCTAGAATCAATCCTCTCTTTCCAAATTCTTGAGTGTATTATTGCACACTTTGCCCTTACAACTACCGAAGAGTTTGCCAACTCATCATGGCTTGTTGCATGTAGGCCAATGGATAGAATTGCTTCTTAATTGCAGAAACAAAGTCACTCTAGAGAGAGATGGTCTTACCATGTCTTTTCATGTTAGCTTGGGTTCTGCCTTCCCACCAAAGCAAGGCAGTGCCTCCTAGGCGTAGGCTTACCAGCTGAATTTTTCTCTTGTCGGAGTTGATGTTCTGCACTCTGCAATACACATCAATTTGTCTAATCCAATTGTCCAACTTTTCAGCATTTAGCTCTCCATCATATATAGGCAAGTCAAATTTATCATCTAGCTTAATCAAATATGCTTTCCTATTATGCAGAAGGCTATTAGGAGGCATGAGAAAGTTTTCCTCTTTCCATTTTCGTTTTGAGTGGTCATGGGAATGAGACTCATCTTCTTCTTTATCTTGTTTATAACTTGATGAATCTTCATCCTTATGCTTTCTAAAGTCCCTATACATTTCTTCTACCATAGACTTTATAACGAGGAAACTCTCTATGAATTGAGGGTTTGGCCCCATAGAACCTTCCTCTGACATTGTCTTCCAAGGATAGACTCTCCCAATTTCAGGATTAGTTTCGACCAACTCTCCTTCTCCTAATTTGAGGTTTGATCTAGTGAGCATTCAATAGATAAACCAACACAAGCTTGTCTAACCTTACAGCCTGAAGCTTTGATACGACTTGATCTGATAATCACCCTATAAGTGACCTCAGTTAAGAGTTATTAAATGAAGATATGTCAGACTAATATGTTGGTGTGTGTGTCTATGTCATTGAAGCAATGGATCAATTACATTGCCAATACATAGACACTTAAAAATGGAAAACATTAGAGAAATATAGTAAGCAAAGACAAGAAAACAAGAAGTTAATAAGGAGTTCACCCTATCTTCCAGGGCTACATCTCCGGTCCAGCACTCAGTGGTGGCCTTCTTTTTATTGTGTCTTGAAGTAGAGAATTACAATGAAGGAGCTCAATGTGAGTCTCCTGAAACAAAATGGCTTGGCACGGTGGTTCTTGGATTCCCCAAACCACTGGAGTACACAAAATCTCTTCCTTACCAGCTCTTTGACCTCTCTGGTCTGACAGATCCTCTCATGGATGGCTTGAATCTCTCAAGCTCTCTGGTGCTCGATGCTACCTTTGGTCAGCTTGGCCCTCTATCTTCTTCTGCTTTTTGCTTCACTGATTCTTTCTGTCTTCTGTCTGTGGTGTTCCCCTCTGGGTTCTTGACTCTTCTACCCTCTCTCTCTTTTTATTGTTCTGTGTTCATGGCTTTTCAGCCATTCCAGCTCATGGCGATTCGGTTCCTCTTCCACTTCCGTCAATTTTCCTACTTGCAATTTTGCTTGGAGTTCCCTATTCTCAGCATCATCATCAGGCTCATAGGGAGTGGCCACTTGTTCTCTTGCAATCTCTGCCAGCCTACGTCGTGAGTTTGTTTCTTTGGTTACGTCGTAGAATGAGTCTTTTGCCACTATGGCATTTAATTAGGACTTCAAATTCTTTCATGTCACGGCTTAATCCCCCATTAATTTCGTCTTCTCCATTGGGCACTATCTCAGCCGTTAGATCTGGAGCCCCCCAGATCTGACACCGTTCGCTCATCCTGCACGGTTGACTAGCTCGATCGTTAGCATGCGATGAGTAGTAGTTTTTTCTCTCCTCCACTTGGCATGCATCGACTGCTGAATGGGATCGATCCATTTTCGCCAATTCCACTTACCGTTTGAGGGTGCCCCCGATCAATACCTTCAGCTTTCGGAGCGGGTCTACCTTTTAGCACTAAGCCTTTTTTTCCCACAGTTTTCTGGCTCCCACGCGACCGTGCGCTCGGGGCTTCCCTATTTTGAGGGTTTTTGCCTGGCGATGCGCGCATCAAAAACCAACTCTGTTTCCCGATCTAGGCCTCCCAGGGTCTAATTTCACCTCCCGCACAATCTACATGGGCCTCGGTCAGCATGCTTTGACTGAGGTCCTCGTTGTTCCACGTTAGCTGCCATTTCCACTAGTTTAGAGGTGTTTTTGATCACTGTTTTAATTTCTTTAAAGTCTATCTTGACCTAGTACAACCATGGTTCTGTTAATATTCTTTATGGATCCAATTCAGATCAGTAAATTGCTAGGAAAATATGTGAAACTAGGGGAAAGGGTGAAAATGAAGGGAAAAGGTGAAAACAAAGGGATGATGGGGAAATTAGTAAGTATGTAGTGGGGGGTGAAATGAAAAGAAGGGAAGTTAACCAATTCAACTTCTGAACATCTTTTCACCTTCATAACTGCTCCCACACACTGCAAGACATGATCAAGCATGATAAATGTGCTTATGCCTCAATCAACTTTGTACTTTTGCAACTTTCTTCTACCTACCCATTTACTTACACTAACATTTTCTCTTCACTTAATTGGGTGCATTTAGGCTAGCATACCATTTTCTTTCCTTTTACTTTTAAAAAAAAAACTATCTAATTCCAACCTTATAACATCTAAGGGATCAAATTAAATTGATGAGCTCCTTGTTATTCTCTACCTAACTACTGATCTACCAAGATTAAACAGTTTCGCTAGATCTTTATTCTCTAACTATAAACATGAAATTTAAAGATGAACTAGTCAAGATTAGACTATTTGAATTTCATGGGTTGTGGTATTTATGACAAGCTACACACAACCATTATTTTGCATAATAAAGTAAAAGTAGTGGCACTTAGACTTGTGCACTTTCAGAGTTTATTTCTTTTTTCTTTTCTCTCTAACCTAACATTTTATTTTTCCCTTCATTTTTTAGGGCATCTATTCTAACAATTTCTTTGATATGGACATATTTATCAAAATATTTCCTAACATTTTTTATTCAATATTCTTTTTGTCCATATCTTAGCTTAACATTTTTTAAGAAATATTTTTATTTTTTGAATAATTGATTCTAACTTACCAAAACCAAAAAATGCTACAAGATTTGCTCCAACCGGGGACTTCTTTCTCCTGTAGAATGTAGAGAACTTTCATATCCATGTGCCTTCTCCTCGGGCTATGGAGTATTTTTCTATAAAAAATCACACTGACAGCTTAAAAAGTAAAAGAAACTGAAGTTTTTACAATGGTAGTAATGAAATCTACTTGATCTTCTCAGTATTGAATGTAATGTTTGAGAAACCTTCCATTTACAGGATAAGTGGAATATAGTTGCTCAATATTTTATAGCACACAAGTGTTGCTTCCCTTCATTTTAGTAATTGCTAAAGGTCCAAACCACAGGTTGTCAAACTTGCCACTTTTTTCCCTTTTCTTCTCTCCTGGAATCCTGTCTTAGAACTAGATCACCTTCCTTGAAGTCTCTTTCCCTGGCTCTTCTATCAAATAGGCTCTTCATCTTACTTTGATACTTTTTCAATTTGTATTGAAATTCATCTCTATTTTCATTTAGTTCAATAATCTAATTTATTCTCCTTGAAAAATCATCAGGTTCATATGTTGAATCCTGCAAGAAATTTAAAACAAGGAAGACCAAATTGGTAGGGAAGATTGCATTTTTTCCATAAAAAAATTGGAAAGGATATTTACCAGCAGATATCTTTGGAATAATTCTATTTGCCCATACTACATAAATTAAATGAGAGTCCCAACTATTTTTATGATCCCTTAAAGTCTTTTTTATTACCTTTACCAAACTACTATTGGAGGATTCTACAAGGCCATTACCTTGTGGGTAATATGGAGTTGAATGATGTAACAAAATCTGATATTTCTTGAAAAACTCAATCGTTTTAATGCTAGAAAAAGTTGTTGCATTATGAGTGACAATTTGAGTTGGGTAACCAAATCTAGGTAAGATGTTCTCCTCAATAAATTTGATAACTATTGAATCAATAACATTTCTCACTGGAATTTCTTCCACCAATTTAGTGAAGTAGTCTGTTGCAGTGAGGATCCATCTAGGTTGATTGCTTGAAGTGGGATTAATATCTCCAATAAAATCTAATCCCCATTGGCTAAAGGGTTTTGAGATTATTGATGGAACGAGTGGAAGAGCTGCTAATTTTTGCTTACTGGCAAAAATTTGACAAGGAGCACAACCTATGACCTTTGCTGCTACTTGTAAGAACAATGTTAGCGAATAAAATCCTCCCCTTAATATCTTATATGATGTTTCTCTCCAAGCATACTGTCCTCCACAAAATCCTGTATGAAACTGATCAATGATTCCTAGAGTTTCTGATTCTGTTAAACATAATAAAAAAATATTTAGTGGATCCTTCTAGTACAAAATTGCATTTACGATACAGTACTTGACTACTTTCAATTTGAGAGTTTTACACTAGCTTTTAGAAAATGATGGTGGACATTCAAAATTGATCAAGAAATTTATAATGTCTTGGTACCAATCTGACAAGAGAAATTTGTCATCAATGTGTAAGGGCTGATCTGATCTAAAGGGAAAGGTTCTTGTGGATTCTTTTCTTCAGCATGAAGGGAAGGTTCTTGTAGATTATCCTCTTCTACAAGGACAAAAGGTTCTTGTGTATTCTTCTTTTCTGAAGTTTGAGAAGGTTCTTGTGGATTCTTCCCTTATATCTCTCAAACAGAATTGATTATGAGAACTTTACAGTTGGATTAAGCTAGAAGCTTAGCTAATCCTTGGCCTTTTACTAGCTTTGTAGTTTTGATAGTTAGATAAAACTCCAAAATTTGAGTGATCCATCTACCTATATTTCCATCAATGTCTGGTTGGGTTAAAACAATTTTCACAACACTGTTAGGAACATATGTAGTAATAGGAGAATGTAGGACATACATCTTGAATGATTTCAGGGCTTGCATAAGGACATATGCTTGCTTCTCAATTATGTCATTCTTAAGATCGACATCTCTCATAACCTTACTGAAAAAGGTTATGGGTTGGTCATGGGAAACTTCATTCTTTTGTAATAGAACAACATCAAGGGTTGTTTTTGAGGCAACCAAAAACATACTAAATGGTTTAGTGTAATCAGGGTTGGCCAAGATGGGAGCTTCAGAGATAGGTTTCTTGATCTAATCAAATGCATGTCTGGAAGAGACAATCCATTTAACTTCATCATCCTTTTAGAGCATGTCAGCTATATCTTTTACAATCTCAACATAATTTGGTATGAATCTCCTTAAAAAATTAATCTTGCCTAGAAAAGATTGAATCTCCTTCTTGTTTCTAGGTAAGCTCAATGTTTCAATGGTAAACACACACTTGGGATCAATGACCACTCCTTCTTTTGAAATTATATGGCCCACCAATTTTCCTTATTTGATAGCAAAGAGAGACTTTTTAGGATTCAATGATATTCCAAAGTTTCTACACTTATCAAAAACCTTCATCAAGTGTTTTAAATGTTTCTGATTAGATTTAGAAAAAATAGTTATGTCATCAAGATAAATGAGCACAAATTTATTTACTTGACTCATAAAAGCTACATCCATTTCTCTCTGAAATGTTGCTCTAGCATTGGTTAAGCCAAATGGAATTCTGGCATACATGAATGTACCCTAGGGTGTAGTAAAGGTTGCCTTTTCTCTGTCTATTGAATCAACATTTCCCTGATTATAGCCTAAAAAATCATCAAGCATAGAAAGTCTTTGTGCTCCTGAAACCATTTGAAGTAACTACTCGATTTTGGGTAAAGGTTAATTATCTTTTAATGATGCTTTATACAAATTTCTAAAGTCCACACAGAGTATAATTTCTCCATTCTTCTTTCTACTAGGAACTAAGTTTGTAACCCAATAAGAATATATATGACAGAGGATGATATGGTCATCTATAATTTTCTTAATTTCCTTCTCTACAGTTGGTAGAAGAGTTGGATTGATCCTGCTAAGTTTCTACTAATAAGGAAATGTGTTTGGCTTTAAATTAATCTTATGTTGTATTAATGAAGTATCATAGGTTTTTTGAATAGCATAGGTCCATGCAAAAACATTCTTATAAGTTTGAAGTAACTTTAGATATTGAGCTTTGATCTCAGGATGTAGAGATAAGTAGATTTTGTTGTTTTTAGTATCATCATTTGTTCAAATATTGATTTCTTCTATGTCATCTTTTGAAGAAATGGACTGAGGGTTTCTAAGGACATCATTTTGATAAAAAAAAAAAAAAAAATCTAAAGGAATGAGGCCTTTGGGAATAAAATTGTTATACAATTGAATAATGTCATGATCAACAATTTTTGAATTGAAATTTGAAGTATCATTTCCATCTGTATTTTCATCTATTTCTATTCTATCTTCATCAATTTGTAGAACTGAAAAATCATCTATAACCTGTAGAAAAGATTTCAAATGTTCATCATCTTCAAATATCTACGAGTGTTTTAGATTGTCTGGGATGGATGACATGTACCTGACTTGTATTTGATAGAGTTGTTAGCTACCTATACCAATAGGTTTCATTTTTCATGATTAGCAGGGGAAGTGCCAATATGATCGACTTTGGTGATACAAAGATCTCATATTTTTGTGGAAGAAGTATACCTACATTTGGTTGATGTTGCCCTACTTCAGAATGGGTGATCCAACAGCCTAAGCTGGGTCATGGCATGTTTCAATTTTTGTTGTAGATTAGAGAAAGAAACCTATCCAAATAGCTAAATCTTGGTAGGTAAAGTAGATAGGTAGGGAAAGAAGGTTCTCAACTGCTTAATCTGGGGCCTTGGAAGCAATAAGGGTAGCTTTAGATAGAAAATCAAAAGAAAAAGCGAAAGGAAAAGAAAATGCACAAAAGGGTTTGCAAATCTAAGTGCACCTTCCTTGGAGTAACAAAAAATGCTAGGCAATAGAGTGGGTAGGCAGAGGGGGTTGCAGAAAGCATGGTTCATGGAATTTCACTGGCATAAAGAAAAGGTAAAAACATGGTGCCAGTACAAATTGCCTATTTGCAGCAGTCTTACAGAAACTTAACGAAGCATGTCTAGCTTCCAGATCACCCCCTATCACATTCATGACTAACATCCCTATGCCACCCATGTTCATAAAAGAAGTCAAAGTCTTTTGTTGGTTCTAGTTTCTTTAAGAGCCACATTTCTTGTGCAAATATTCTTTTCATTTTGATCTAATTCCTAAAAACTAAGTTGATTTCATATAAACAAACTTAGTATTCTACCCCCCTTCATCCACCTTTTTCACTCATATTAACTACTAACCTATCACTATTTAACTCCTTATACCCCCTATTCCCCCTATTACTATGTAAACTTGGCAAGAAACCCAAAAAATACTTATATATCCCCTTCCCCGAGCATTATAGCTCTATATATCATTTTTGAAAGTCTCAAGGGCTAAAACATTTGGGTGCAACCCAAAGAGCGCCAAAAAATTAATCCTGGGATTAATCTGGGATTTGCTCGGATTAAATAGCCAAAACCCGCTTTGTAAGTAAACCTTTGTAAAAACCCATTTTAACTCGTAACTCTGCAAAAAACCAAAAAACCCAATTTTTCTAATGTTCCGTCGGGCACTCATTTCCAAAAATAATAATATTTTATGTTGCCCCGCCTTCCATATCGTACTTGCGACTCATCAACCCGTCGACCGTCAGATCTGGACTTTCCCATCCGATGGCCCACATGCATATCGGACAGGCCCCGATCACCGAAATTTACCACCCGAGAAACTGTCAGAGGGTGACGTCAACCCTCTGCCACGCGTCACCCCTATATTCTCTCAGGTCGCCCTCTAACAATATCGCGACCGTATCAAGAGCGGTCCGAGAAAACCCACTTACCGCTCTATTATACCGCCTGCCCACGTCAGCGCTACGCCTGCCCACGTCACTTCCACTCAGCGCCCTGTCGGCACCCTCACCCGCCAACGCTCCAACGTGTCTGCCACCTGTGCAATCCTTGTGGACCACTCACAGGCTGCCATGTCACTCAATGACGTCATGCTGACGTCACCCAACCCTGACCCCACCTGATGACGTCATGCTGACGTCATCCAAAAACGCGCCAATAACCCAAAAAGTCTATATTTAGCCAAAATTTTGCGTTTTTATCACTTTTGCCAAATTGAACTGTTGCTCACCTCTGCATGTAATTTACGACCACCTGTCGCCAACCTGCAGAAATCAACCTGAAGAATGCTGCCGCCTCTAACCCGCCTGCATTTGTGACCATTATCGGCAATTCACCAGGTATTTACCCAAAGCATCCCCTCAGAGCTTGCTTATGTCCATAATTCTCCATAATTGAATTAACAAGAGTAAGGCAACTTGTACTTACCAGCAAATTCCCGACAAACCAGCATTCCTTTACAATTGTAGGGTCGAAATTCACCTGCTGAACCCATATATAGTCACCTTTTCCTAAATTCCCACTCCGTCCACGCATTCATGGACTGAAAACCTGAAAGGCATAATTCACGAGGAAAACAGTGTTGCCAGTCCCTCCAGTCCCTCAATTAACTCCCTTTGAGAATTCTACACCATTGTCACCACAGTTGCCTCATTTACCCTTACAATTGGCTTTACTTCTACAAAATTATCCCTCTGTGTTCTCCTGCCCACTGAAACCAGTTCCAGTACAAAGTCACAAGTACTACCCAGCCATGGAAACACCAGTAGACCTGAATGTTTAGCCGCTGAATGCCCCACACAGAGAGCTAGAGTGTAAGGCCCTGGGTGATAGAGATTACTAGATGCTAGACTGCACTTCCATGACCTCCAAATTCAATATTCCCCTACTGAATGAGTTAAAAGCCCAATATCTCAGTGGAGCTGATACCTTAGGAATTTGGGACTCCAACCTGCCCATTTACAACCTTCCTCAAGTCAATGTCCTCCCAGACTTGATAAATCAATGTCGTTCTAGCTATGACCCCTGTCAGAGAGCCGTTTTCAGCCCCTCAAGCTCAGTATTGTTCCATATCACCCCTGAGGCCATCAATGAAATGCTGCACTTTCACACTACAAAGCCCCTAACTCCTCTCTCCATCCATGACTTGATAACGAAAGGGGGCAAGTTGTCCAGTGCTCAGATTGCCAAGATTATTCATTTGTTTATCCAGCCACAATTTGAAGCTATGAGCACCACCCTTCCTATAGCTTATCAATATCTTAATGAGCTGGGAAAAATGCTGGTATATTTGATCGGTTACATCCTGGGTTATGGGACATATGAGGATGTGGATGAAACCATTATGGCCATGCTGTCCATTTTCTCTCCTGGAATGCCTCTTGTTGTGCATTATGATTTTGCCACATTCATTGCCAATAAGATTCATGATCAATTGATGAATATAGAAAGGGAAAAGGTGTTGAAATACACTAGGTATATCTATCATTTATTCATGTTTTATCAACCTCATGCCTTCCCTGTCCCTCTCAAGAAGCTAAATGCCCAGGGAAGCCCAAGGTCTGTAGTGTTTTGGTCTTCAGTCTGTCATCTTTTAGCTTATTCACCTTACACCTACTGTGAATTCATTGACCTTTTCATCCATCCAGCTATGACCTTGTTATTGGGTGTCCCTCCTCCCAGATTGACAGAGGAAATGCAAAGAATTCTTCACCTCTCAAAGGCCTACAACATTGGTGATTTGTACTTTTACCAACACCACACAGTAATCAGAATATATGGCTGTGAGTTGAGTACTTATAGGCTGCCAAGATATGTCCCTATGAGACTCTTTTCCCTAGAGTACTTTAGGCAGTTTGGAAATGCAGACTTTGTCCATTTCCAAAGTAAAAACAAGAAGGTGTAACTAAAGGTGAGAAATCAGCTAGGCCCTTTTTTGTACAACAAAAGGGAGGAAGGATGGAAGGAAGTTGACATGATCCTAGAGACCCTCAGACTACAAACCAGCTTCAAATGGGTGCCTTATGACCCTAATCATTTCATTTCCCTCAGGAGGATAAAATACAAATTGGGTGGCTACGCTCACGTGAAACTGCCTCATATTGAGAAATATGCCAATGCTTTAAGCTGGAAAGAGGGAACCCTAGAAGAGCCAATTGGTAGAGAGAAAATGCTACAAAGAGAAGCGAAGAATCTTTAAAAAGAGGCTGACTTGGAAACTTGTGGACAGGTTTCTTCCTCCTGTCAAAGGCAACTTGGAGCAGCTGCCTCATCTTCCACAGCCCAGTAGCAAGCAGCCGGAACTGCCCAACAGGAATCAAGCAAGGATAAATAAAAACAGATGGAGCAGGAACAGCCACCTCCTAGGACAGAGCAGCAAACGGAGCAGTAAGCAAAAAAGGAGGTAGAGCAACAAGAAGAACAGCAAAAAGAGGGGCAACCTATACAAAAAGAACAAACAGCTGAAGCCCCAACACCTACTGAGAAACAGGCTCAAGAGAATATGCCTCCTAGGCAAGAAAAGACAGTGGAGGCCTCAGTGCTTCAAACTCCACAAAAGCAAGAAAAGGGAAAGAAGAGGGATAGAGAGCAGGAGACTCCCCTCACCACGTCCACGAATCAAGGGGAGAAAAGGCAGAGAATGAATCCCGTCTCCGAGGAAGAAATGCCTATGGGGAAATCACTGGGCATGGGCCCACAGAGCATGGAGGGATCTGCCAGTTCCTTTCAGCAGGAACAAGAGAGAACCCTTGCAGGAGAGGTCAGCTCCTCAAGTCAACAAAGGAGAGCAGAGGTAGGCATCAAGCAACAATTTATTGATATTAAAAGGATAAATGAGTCACTCAGGCTCCAAATCTACAACCAGTTCCTCAAGATGGCCCCTACCAATCAATAGAGGCTTATGTCAGCCTATGACATCACAGAAGGGAAAATGACCATGAGCCATTTCATGCCCACTATGCTGCAGCCACAGTCAGCTGCAAACTATATAAGAACCAACCTTGAGGTTCTTGCAAGGACATCCACCCTATGGACCAAATAGAACTTCACAAGAAAACGGGTGAGATGGTCTACGCAACATTGGCAGATAAAACATTGTTGGCTAATAGGTTGGAAAATAGCCCAAATAATATAGCTGCCCAACTTGAGTTGGAGAAGGCATCCTCTCAGGCCAAAGACAGCAGGATCAGGTCTTTGGAGGATATAATCATAGAGCTTGGGCATGACCCAAAGGATCCAAAATCCATACAAACGCTGATGAAGATATGAGATGCAGACCTTGCAGCCCTAAGAAAGAAGGTGAAGCTCCCAGCAACCATTCACCCTCAAACAGAAGAGGTTCCTCAGCAAAGACAAGACCAAAGGTAGCAACATTGCTGGTAGCAGTGCACAAACAGCTAGTGCAGACAGAAGGGAAGCTGGAGGACACAGAGGCTGCACTGCAGGCAGCCCTACAGCAGAAAGAAGGAGGCGAGACTTCTCAGCCCCCTCCAGAGGTCATAAACCTTGAGGAGCCCCCACAGACTACTGCTCCTCCTGCACATCAGGCAACGCCATCAACATCAACATCAGCACCAGCACCAGCCTCAGAGCAGGCTCCCAGCCTCGATATGCAGAAATTGATGAGTGAAATCAAAGTCCTCGAAGCCCAGATGACAGAGCTGAATGGAGCCAAGGTGAATTTGGCTAAGCTAAATGAAAAATATGATAAATCCAAGCAGAATGTGGCTGAGAAAGGGAGAGAAATAAAAGCTCTCAAAGAGAAGATAAAGGAGCTGGAGAAAGAGCTCACCCTTGACAAAGTGGTGGTTGAGATCAGGACAGTTTTGTGGACCCATATTGGCCAATCAATAACAGATCAGTGGAAATATATTGAGACTACCCATGAGCAAATGGAGCTCATAAGCAAAGCACAGAAGGAAGTCCATAGAGTAAGGGCATCTCTAGGCAGTATTCCTGAGATAGCCAGCAGAATGATTAATGTGCTTAGTAACCGGATAGGTCCTCAGCTGGTAGCAATTGGAATCTCCAACAGAATAGAAACTATCCAGCTGATAAAGAGGGTCCTCACATTGAAAAGCTGTTATGTACCTGGGGGGGTAATATGGGGTACCGAGGGAGGTACCCAAGGTAATAATATAATAATGCGATGGGCCATAGTAATAAATAAGGTGGTTAACCCATATCATGTAAGGGACCACAAGTAGTTAATCATAATGTAAGGGGCCCATGGTATTAGTTGATGGTATGAGTAAACCATGGTATTGATGCATGGTATTGTATTTATGAGGCCTATATAGAGGCTAGAGACTCCACATGGAGAGATATGAATAGAAATAGTATTGTATGAACAAGCACATGGCTTGTGGAGTATTCTCCTTCCTTAAGGAGTGAATGTATGGTGTTGCCCTACCTTAAGGGTTTGATCAATAAAGATAAACATTTCTATCTATTTCTATCTTGTTATTCTTGGGTTATTTCTATTATCTTATATTTTTGGATCAGATATACAACAAAAGCCTAGTGCAGACATTGGATAGAAGAAGCCAGGACATGCAAACATAGGTCAACAAATTCATGGACAAGTTTGCAGCGTTACAGGGCAGAGGTCTTCCTAGCTTGCTGAACAGTGCAGGGAGATTGCTATCACATGAGGTTTATGCAAAAAGGGTGAACACATTTGCCACCAATCAGATCAGTCAAGGATCAAGCACCTCACAGGTAACAGGGCTAGCATCTGGGCAAAGTCTCTATGACAGAATAGAGAACTTGTTTTTTATTATGAATGAGATCAACCATTTTTTTGAACTGCCTCCTAACTTCTACAAATACACAGAGGTAGATGAGACCTTAGATGCAATTTTGAGGCATCAATTGCCTACATAGGAATGGTGGACCTCAATGATATAGTTGTTACTATAAGCAGGAGGTTTTTATCAAAGTTTTGTCATCAAAATATATAAGTCATCATATTCAAAAAGTATGATGCATGCACTATGACTCGAAAAAGTTACAGAATGACAGAGTATAAAGACACATCATTCAGCATTAATGCAGAATGCTCAATCGACTCAGTGTCCTCCAAAGGTCAAGAAGAGTTCTGACAGAATTAAAGACTATTTATCTTACATTTAGGGTAGCAATAACTTTCTTATCTGCTATTTTCTAAAGTTGGTGAGCGTATTGAATCTATCAAATGACTCAGCATTCAGATATTTTGTAAAACCAATTGTATATATTCCCCCTCGCATAAACTTTCAAGGGGTTGGTGTTTTTTTGTTCTCTTATGAAGAAATGAGAACTTGGCTGTAATTTCCGAAGGATGATATAAATAAAGCTTGGAGTTTACAGGAATTGGGTCTTACTGATGCACGTTGTGTTGGGACCTTTGAATGCTACAGGATTCTAGTGCTATGGCTTAATATAATAAGTGTTCTCTATCTCTGTTAATGTTTTGTTATTTGTTTAATCTCACATCTCCCATATGTTGTTCTAAATAATAGGAATAAAGAAAAATAATAGCTCAGGATTTGTCCATGGAGACACCCTGATCTCAATCTATCTTCACTATAAATGTTTTCTATAACTTCAGCTGTTTAAATTGGAATTCTTAACTGCTCCAATAAGCCCTGAATATTTCACAATTACTATTTAGTAATTCATGAATGCTACTAAGTAGAAATTGTTGTTCAAATTGTTATCACACTGTCCGTAATTCCATTCCCCATTGTTTCACTCACTAATCAGAAATTTATATTAAGAATAGCCATCTAGCCTTGTAGTAAAACTTTCTCCATCACAAGCACCAGGACTATCTCAGAATTCTGACTCCACATACCCAATGGATTAGTATCTTTCACACATTTCATGCCCTTCTCACAACAACAGTTCACAACCAAAGTCTGAAACAAAAAACTAAAACTTATAACTAGCCTAAAATCTTCACAAAACAGAGCCCAAACTTAAAGAGAGAGCCCTCTCTGATTATAGATAGGCTAGGATCTATAATCCAAAGCTT
>APFE031757637.1:106423-140772 GCA_000404065.3 Pinus taeda
CATCCAAAGGAGTTGTGTGCAGCAAGATGCAGTAGCCACATATTCTGCTTCAGCTGTAGATAAAGCAATTGAACTTTGTTTCTTGTTGAACCAAGATACTAATCTAGAACCCATAAAGAATGCACCACCACTAGTGATTTTTCTATCATCCATGCTTCCTGCCCAATCTGCATCTATATATGCATGAAGTGTGAGATCTGTATCTCTAGGATATCATAAGCCATAGTTTTGTGTTCCTTGAAGTTATTTGAAAATCCTTTTAACTGCCTGAAGGTGTGCTTCTTTTGGATTTTCCTAGAATCTTCCAACTATTCCCACTGCATGCATGATGTCTGGTCAGGTAACTGTCAGATAGAGTAGACTACCAATCATGGATCTATAGGTTGGTTGATGTACTGCTACTGAATCGTCATTTGCGCTAAGGCTACATCCTGTTACCATAGGAGTACTTATTGGCTTTGAATCTTCCATGCCATATTTCTTCAAGATCTGCTTGAGGTACTTGGTTTGTGATAAAAATATACTGTCTTTATTTTGTTGGACTTGTAAACCAAGAAAATATGTTAGCTCACCAAGCAAGGAAATTTCAAATTCTTTCTGCATCACCAAAGAAAAGTTTGGACTCATGGCTTCTTCATTGCTACCAAAGATGATATCATCAACATACACGACAAGTATTAACAATTTATCATTATCAATTTTTATATATAGATTGCTATCTGCTGATCCTTTTGAAAAACCTTGTTGATGGAGGTATTTGTCCAGACAATAATACCAAGCCCTTGGAGCCTGTTTAAGACCATAGAGTGCCTTCTTAAGTCTGCTTACAAGTTTGGGATCATTTCCAAGGATGAATCCATCTGGTTGCTCAATATACACTTCTTCTTCCAAGTCTCCATTTAAAAAGGCATATTTTACATCCATTTGAAATACTTTGAACTTCTGAAAGCTAGAAAGAGCAAGGAACATTCTTATGGCTTCAATTCTAGCAACCGGTGCAAAAGTTTCTTCAAGGTCTATACCTTATTGTTGAGCATACCCTTTACAAACAAGTTTGGCCTTGTTTCTAATAACATCTCCATTTTCATTCAACTTATTTTTGAATATCCATTTTGTCCCTATGAAATTCTTATCATTTGGTCTTGGAACCAACTCCCAAGTGTTATTCTTTTCAATCTGATCAAGTTCTTCATTCATGGCCTTTACCCAACGTTCATCTTTGCATGCTTCACTTACATTTCGTGGTTCAATGAAGGAGAGTAATGCTAGATAGCTTGAAGCTTCTGAAATAGTTCTTATTGTTTGTACACTTGCCTCTTTCTACCCCAAAATTTGAGTCTCTGGATGATTCTTTTGGACATACCTAGATGGAGTATTTTCTTCTACCCTTATCTGTTCTTCTGGTGCCTCATATGTTTCTTCTTCATCATAAATCTGATTTGATGTTGAAGGATAATCCTCATCATCTTCGAAATCTTTGGATTTTACTTGCCTAGGATTGTTTCCTTCTTCATCAACCACTACATCAATACTTTCAATAATTTTTCCAAGTCTTTTATTGTAACACTTATATCCTTTGTTGTGGGGAAAGTAACCAAGGAGAATGCCTTCATCTTCTCTAGGTTCAAAATTGCCAAGGTTTTCATTAGTCCTTTTGATGTAACATTTGCTTCCAAAAATTTTGAAGTATTTCACTGTAGGAGTCTTACCATACCAAAGTTCATGAGGAGTCTGAGTTCTATTCACCCGAACATTTGTCTTGTTGAGAATAGTAAATGCAGCTTCACCCAGCAGGTTGCGGGAGTTCCAAACTCATCAAGCATAGCACAAGCCATTTGTTGAACCGTTCTGTTCATCCTTTCCACTACTCCATTTTGCTGAGGAGTCCTTGCAGTAGAGAATTCCCTTCTTATTCCATGTTCTTCACAAAAATCAAAAAATTCATCCGAGGTAAATTCCCCTCCTTAATCAGACCTGAGGCATTTGATTCTGTGATCTGATTCGTTTTCAACCGAGGCTTTGAATGCTTTGAACTTTTCGAAAGATTCATCTTTAGGCTTCAGAATTCCTATCCAACACATCTTGGAAAAGTCGTCAATGAACAATATGAAGTATTCTTCTCCTTGAGGTGACCTTTTCCTGGATGGACCACATACATCAGTATGAACAAGTTCAAGTGGCTTACTAGTTGATCCTTCCTTCTCAGGGAAATTAGTTCTGGTTTGCTTGCCAAACTGACATGATTTGCATATTGTATTGTTTGGAATTTTGATGTTAGGGATATCACGAACTACGTTATATTTGCATGCTTTCCTTATCTGAGAGAAGCTTAGATGCCCCAATCTTTTATGCCATAGCCAATGTTCATCATTCTTACTTAGATAGCATTGTTGTTGTCCTCCCTTGAGTATATTTAAATTATTTGGAGTTCTTATGCCTTTGATCATTGTTTCTCCTATATCAAGCTCATGAACAATACATCCATTTGATCGAAATATTACCTCATTTCCTTGATCACACATTTGCCTGACACTCAATATATTATGCTTTAAGCCATTAACATACATAACATTTCCAGCTTTGACCTTTTCTTTCAAAAGAACAAAACCTTCACCTTTTATGAGTGCAAGGGTGTCATTTCCAAATGAGACCTTCCTTTCCTTTTCTAAGGCACTATATGACTGAAGTTTTTCTTTATCACCTGTCATATGTTTCGAGCATCCACTATCGATGTACCACTGATTTTCCTATCCTTCCGCATATAAGGCTATACCACATCTTTTTGGTTGCGGTTCTTTCTTTCTCCATGTTTTGAGACTCAATGAAGCTTGCTCCTTCTGAGTTGTTTTCCGAAACCTGCTCCTGCATTCAGAATCTTCATGATTGAAGTTGTTACAAATAGAACATTCTATTTCATTTTCAAGAGCATAAAAGTGATTGTAGGTACTTTTCATGATCCTAGTCACACTCCTTTGATTTTGTGCTTCTCTAGTAATGATGGTCTTGTAGGCAACACATTGAGCAGCTTTGTGTCCAAATTTATGACAAGAGAAACATTGGCCATTGAAGAAATTCCTACGATTATCAAACTACCGTCTAGGTGATTGTAGTTTCTATAGGAAAATTGAGAATGATTTACCTGTGGTTGGTTGTAACTTCTGTTCATCCTTGAAGTAGATTGCCCCCGATTTACTTGGTGATCTCTGTTCATCCTTGAGGTAGATTGACCCTGATTACCTGGTGATCTACTTTATGCTTTTGCTATTGATTGTCAACCTGTTCACTTCTCCTTGCTACATCTAGATAAATTTTGGTTGTGGATGGATTCTGTGCTTGGGATGCTTCTTCAGAATATCTAATACCTGTCTTGATTAGAGGAGAACGTTGTTCTTTGATAATCTCATCTAAAGTTTTAGATCCTTTATCAAATCTAAGATTAAGAGATTTTGTTTTCTCAATATCTTTTCTAAGTCCCACAATTTCACATTCTAACTTTTCATTGTGTTTTTCCCTTTCACAAAGTTGGAATGTCAGAGTATCTATGATCATACTCTTTTCTTCTAAACATATTTTAAGTTTAGAAATTTCTTCATAGAGATCAGCTTCATCTATATCATCCAAGAAATCATCATCTTCAAAAGCCATCAAACGTCTATAATCATTACATTGTTCATCTTCATCACTAATTGAAAATCCATCACTGTCTTCATCTACTCTTCTTACTTACATTCTGTTTTTTGTTCCATCTAACTGGTTCCTTACCTTCGTCAAGCTTATCTTTATGAGGACACTTGGTTGCATAGTGGCTGACTCTTCCACAAGCAAAACATTTGAAAGGTAACTTACCTTTGAATCTTCCAGAACCCCGTTGAAGGTTCTTGACAAAGTTTGATTCTTCCTCTCCTTCTGACATATGTCCTGACTCATTGTAATCTCCTTTTCTTGAAGCTTTGAATGTGGTTTCTCTCCTATCTGATGGCCCCCCTTTTCTCATTTCGAAAGCAATTAGGATTCCGTGGAGCTATGACATGGTAATGCTTTATAGATTCTGCTTTTCTTCTATGGCATAAACTTTTGATTCAAACTTAGAAGACAAATATCTTAGAACCTTTTCAACCAAAGTAACTTCTTTTATCTCTTCACCCAAGTTTTTCATACGATTAACAATCTCATCTATACGTAAGAAATAATTAGCCACACTTTCATCATTGTGCATTTTGAGATTTTCATATTGAATTATGAGAGATTGTAGTTTTGCACATTTTACCTGATCATCTCCTTCATAGCTTAGAACAATCTTGTCCCATATTTCTTTTGCAGTTTTGAGCTACATAACCTTGATGAATTCTGATTGAGATAAACTCCCTAATAGAGTATTGACAGGCTTTGCATTTGTTTCATACTGCTTCTTGCTAGCTGTAACTGTAGGAGTTGCTGATGGAAACGTGTATCCTACTTCCACGATATCACAAACTTCTGTACCAAGATATTGAAGATAGGCTGTGATTCTTACCTTCCAATAGACGAAGTTGGTCCCATCAAATATTGGTGGCCTAATAGATGCCTCTTTTTCGTAGTTGCTCATGATGATAGATATTCCTTCAAGCGATCAAGCTTCTTCTGAAGGACCTGCTTTGATACCAATTGTTGGAAACAATACTGAGAGGGGGGGTGAATCAGTATTATCAAATCAAATATTTTTCATTTCACATTCAGATTTGTATATGCCACTTCAATTATGGGAAACTGCGTGTATATTCTACTTCAGTTATGGGAAACTACGTGTATACGCTACTGTGTCTAAGGCAACCAGTGTATATAAGTAAACTTATGATTCATTTAAATGTTGATCTTTAATCAGTGCATCAGAACTTCATTAACCATAAGAATAGTAAATAGGTGTAGTAAAACAGAACAACTCATTGCACACATGGACACAAGATATAAGGTGGAAACCCAATGCGGGTGAAAACCACCTGCTATAATTCGTATCTATCTTCTTTTAATAAGAAACTTCTTTTTACAATATTTTTGTACTGGTGTAGCCTTATAACAGTACACAGGCTTCTACTTGTAGAAGGCTACAGCCTTCTCTCATTCTCCAGCTTCTCCTGGAAGGGAGCTACAACCCCCTTAGCTCTTGTACTAGCTGATGTACTAGTACGTAGGTGTTAACCTACAGAAGCCTACAACCTTATCTTTCTTCCAGGGACCACGTTTCATAAATTTTCAGTCTGGATCCATGAATAACATCAATTAAACATCAAATATATTTGGATCAACCAATCTCCTATGCACAAACCAAAAATTGATTCAAACAATCACTTCTCTGAATGTTGTAACCAGAAAAATAGTAACAGTAACTAGACACCAATTCTGACCCCAAAACACTGCAACAATAAACAGAAGTGGCTAAAACTTATTTTTTGAGACGTACGCTACTTCAATATATGAAACTTGTGTGCATACGCTTCTGTATTAAGGAAAACCAGCGTATACACTGTTTTGAATTACTGAACCAACGTGTATACACGCCTCTATTGTGCCGAACCTACGTACAGATCTATAAAAGATAATTTACCCTTTTCACTTATTCAGACATCAGTTATACCCAGATTATTAGATTTATAGATCAAGTCGTGTGCCAAATATAATATATCAAAATTACATAAAGATACTACTATTCAAGCCTTAAGATCTTGACCCAACAATAGAACTTATCCTTCTTCTAGCGCACAGGTTCCTCCTTTGTTCAAATCCAGCTATGCACCATAACCCAATTCTAGATCTTGCACTTCATAAGATATTCAATTCTTGAGTGAATACTTTTGCCTAATGATCTCCTTCCCCTTTTATAGTCTTAGGCCTTACTCAATACCATGGTCCAAAACCATAGAGAATTAATACCATGGACCCAATACTTGGGTTCAACACTTCAGACTAAATACCATGGTCCAAAACCATAGGTCCAACTACCAAGGACTAAATGCCATGGACCAAAAAATATTTTTTCCCACATGTACATCCTTTTCCTTGCATGAAAGAGCGTGCATACGTATACGCGCCTTTTGATCGCCAAATCCGCATGTATACGCGACTTGTTTAAGAGGAACCTACATATATCACTTTTTCTTTCATTTTGAGAGCCTAAACTGTGATCTATCATTTGAGTGAGTTGCCATCAAGGACAACACCTGTGTTATAACATTGAACCTATGTCATAATGCCAATAGTAAACACATTTTTTTACACTTTTGAGCATAATAGAGAGGTGCAAACCATTGGAAGCTGGACCAAGGAGACGTAGCCCAGGAGGGGTGAACTCCTTTATCATGTTCCTGTTGTAATGTGTTTTTGATGATGTTCTATACATGTTTATGCTGCTATTAAGTCTCTTATTTATGTTAAATTTCTCATAAAATAAACATAAAAAACAAATCATTTCACTTGCAAAAATTCATGAATCCTTAAGCACAATGAAAGCATTTTGTTTCTAATCCGATGAGGATATTAGCACAACAATCTAATATTCTAAATTAGATCAAATTTGGTATCAGAGCACTAGGTTTTCTTTGTGAAATAAGGATTTAACTGTTTGCAAGTTTATGCCATGCTTACAAGGTTAAAACCCAAAAGAGGAGAACGGAAGTTGGTTGGAAGCCCCGAAGTGGGGTCAAGGGGAAGGAGAGCAAGGTTGCCACAATCTCCAACACTAGTATAGCCTCAATTTGTAGTTGAGACTCTAGAGATAATGTCTTATGAAGGAGAACCTAAAAATATGACAAAAGATGAGAAGACCTTCAGAAAGGCTTTCTTTGATATGATAGATATGGTGAAGGTCCTCTAGGAAGAGAGGAATACCAGGTTGCAAGGGGAAAGTTCCAAACCTCCCAAAGGAGAAGGCTCTTTAGGAGGAGGTAATGGAAATGGAGACAAACCTCCACCCTCTCCACCATCTTCTTAATCTTATTCTTCACAAGCATCTTCACCCTCTTCCACTAACACAACCCTTACTCATACCCATAATCATACTTCAAAAGGAACTGTTAAATCACCTTTTTTAAAACTTGATGTTAAATTTGAGCTACCCATGTATAATGTTGAAGTGAATGCAGAGAAGCTTGATAATTGGATTCGTCAGTTGGAGGTCTATTGCAGGATTCAAAACCTTCAAGAGGATGACATAAAGATTCAGTTATCTTCCTTGAGAATGGAGGGTGCAACACTGGTATGGTGGGAATCAAAGATTCAAGAGGAGATTAAAAAACATGGTCAGATGTCAATTTCTTGGATTTATTTCATTATTGAAATTAAAAGACAATTCTACCCTCTAGCTTATATGTAGAAATCCATCATGAATTGGTAGAGCTTTAGACAACTTAAAGGGCAAAATGTGCTTGATTACACCCAAGAATTCAGAAAAAGGTCTTTGATCTTAGGTGTAGATTTGCAATCACAAGACACATTTTTGAAGTACACATGGTGTTTACACAGTTACCTTAGGCATATTATCTTAATGTTTAACCCCAATAATCTGGATGATGTGTATATGCAAGACACTCATCTTGAGGCAAGAGGGAAAAACACCCCAAAAGAAGGTAGTAAAAAGCCATTTAAGGGTAAAGAGAAAGAAAAGCTTTTCAAGGGAAAGAAAAATGCATCCATTAAAAAGGAAGGAGAGAAAACAATATTTAAACATTTTTCTAGAGAGGGTCACAATGAAGCTAATTGTTGGAAGCTTCATCCCGAAATGAAACCAAAGAAATTCAACAACAAAGGAAAAGAAAACACAATTGTCATCATTTAAGATGATTTGGGATCTGATTTGGGTGATGAAACTAAAATCACAACCATGGGGTTAAAAGGAAAATAATCCATTGTTAGTACTAGTTCTAAAAATCACAAAATGAAACTCCAAATGAAAATAGGAGAATAGAAAATTTTCACATAAGGGTGATCTCAAAACACAACAAGATTGATATACTTTTCGATAGTGGCTCTCAAGCCAATATTATCTTTGAAAACATTGTCAAAAATTTAAACTTTGAAACCATTACACAACATAAACCATATCCACTTGGGTGATGTGTGACAATGCGCAATTGCAATTTACTAGAAAGTGTAAAATGAGATTCGCTATTACTGCAAATTTCATAGATGAAGTGGAGCTTGACGTTGGGTTGTTAGATATCTGTGGCATAGTTTTTCACAGCTCGTACCTTTATGACAGAAAAGCTATCTTCCATAGACACGAAAAAAAATATCATTTATTCAAAAATGGAGTAGAATATATTGTAAGAGCTCATAGCAAGAAAATAAATCTTTCACTTTTTAATTCAGGGCAGAGGAAAAGACTAGTGAATTCGAGCATGAATTTACGGCTTCTCATGATCAAACACAAGAATGATATTGATTGTGAAGTGTTTGATGGTTGTAATTCTAATTTTAAATCTGAAATGGTTGATGTAGTTAACCATGATGATGAGGTGTTTTAGGAACCAAAATGATTACTTCCTAAGAGAGGAATCCCACATGAGTTACAATTTCAACAAAAGTGTCGTCTTCCTAACATTGGCATGTACAGGATGTCAGTGATGGAAACCAAAGAAATTAAGAAGCAAATTTAGGGATTATTGAATAAAAGGATCATTCGGCTTACTCCTTTACCATGTGGTGCACCTCTTATGTGGGTGCCCAAGAAGAATGGTAAGCATTTGATTGAATGGGATTCAAGAAGTGGTTTTCCTCAAAGTAGAGTTGTTGAAGGAGACATATGGAAGATGCCATTCAAAACCATGCAAGGTTTGTTTGAATGGCTTTTTATGATCTTTTTTCTTTGCCATGCTCTTACTAATTTCATGCATATGAAGCAAGATGTATTGAAGCCATTTCTAGACATGATAGTCTGCTTGGATGACATTTTCATTTTCAGAAAATTTTAGTATGAACATGTCATGTATGAGAAAAAAATACTTGATGTCATATGTCAAGAACATTTATTTATGAAGATGTCATAGTATCTGTCAGATAAAACTTCTTTGATGAACTTGAGCCATGAAATTAGTTCTTACAAACGTGTTTAGGTTTCCAAGGGATTTCTGGTAGTCTGTGTGGGACATGTAGAAGGTGAGTTGAAGTTATACCTCTCCAGTATTGATGCCATTATGGATTGGTCAGCTGACATTGAATCTGTACTTGAGATCAATACCATAATTCCAATGAGTGGGATTTGTGGAAGCTACAGATTTGTCACTTTGGGCTTCGTTCTAGTAGTCCATTCAGTTATAACAATCTGTGTTGGTATTGACTCCATTCCTACAGACACAACTGAAAGAATTATACAACCCTGTATAGCCATATAAACCTTTGCTTTGCTTGCAATTTACGTAGGCATGGTCAAGATAGTCATTTGGATAAGAGGTTTTTTGGGAGAAGCCCAATATTGGAGGAGAGATTTTATTGATTTCTCTTCTATTATAGCTCATTTTCATTCATTGGAAGTTGTGAAAAAGGTCTTCCACTCGGGAGGAAAAAAACAAGAGGCATTTGATGCTATAAGACAAAAGATTAGTTCAGACTGTATACTTTCTCTTCTAAACTTGCAAAATTCATTTAAGTTTTAGGTTGATGTATGCAACTATGCCATGGGCACAGTATTTATGCAATGCGGTAAGCCCATTTCTTTTCATTTGGAAATTTTCAATGGTGAAGTGTTTAAGTTGTAGCGACAAAGGCACTTCCATTGGATGGGTTTTATTCTACTATTCCTTTCGGTCAAAAGGTATAAGTGACAAGTTTGTTGATGTACTTTCTAGGCCTATAGTTTGGATAACTACTTTCCTCAAGCATCATTTTGTTTTGCATGAAAGTTATGTTCAAAAGAATACATACTTTCAAGATGTACATTCAAGCTTGAGTCAAAGGAATCAAGTGGAGGAATTTGTTTACCATTGCATGATCTTGGTAAGAAGGATGTTGCTACTGATAGTAACATGGAAAAAGACAGAGAGTTCATTGAACGACTCCAAATGGTACATCAAACAATGCAAGAACATCTTGAAAAGGGAAAATGCAAGTACACAACAAGGCATGAGAAACATTGTGTATATCACAAGTTCCAACTCAATGATAAATGGATTGAGATTGGAAAGGTGAGGGAACTGTACCCTCACATGCTGGGGAACTGAAAGTGATCCTTTTGGGGTGAAAAAGGCTTCCAGTGGGGAGGAGTGATTAGGTGCTCAAAATTAGGCTCAAAACTCAAAATGTCAAAATCTCTATAAACTTAGCTTCAGATTGAAGAACTCGTCATTCTAATTCCAACAGTGTGAATGCCACTCAAATCTGAGCTCGTATGAAAAAGTTAGAGAAATTAAAAGTTTAGGTTTGAATTGGACAAATGTCAGGAAAATATGATGTGGCAAGGCCCTTCAATGAATGGGGAAGTGCCAAGTGGCAGGTTGCCATTGGCCCCCACATTTTGCAAATCGCATATCTCAGACAGGTCGTATTAAAGAATCGACCCCAAGGATGTCAATGTTATGATGTGATAAACCGCAATCGCACTTCGAAAAATATAGAGATCCTCATGTTAATAAATTGACCCCAAGAAAGGTCAAGGATGCGATGTGATAAATCGCAATCACACTTCACAACAGGGAAGGCATTGTAGAAATTGGTCCCCAGCGTACGCAGGTTGCAATGTGATAATTGCAATTGCAGATCACAATCGTACACCACAGAAGACAGAGTCCCACATTATGTTACTTGTTGGTTCTCTACTGATTGCGATTTGCGAAAGGATTCTAGATTCAATGTGACTAAGGGTTACACTTAATAGTACCATCAAGTTCGCCATATCACAATCGCACATTGCCCCGCTGCATTCACAGACCATAAGACCGCCAATTTTCTACTGAGTGCGATTTGTAATGGAACAGTGGTGCCGACAGGTTATGGACCACCATGCAGTGAAATTTTCGATCAATTAGAGCTTTTAGGAGCTAATTAGTAGGATCATGCTAGATTTGGAGCAATTTGTGGAGCGAATAATGGGAAAACTAGGAGAGGTCATAACTTCTTCAGTTTTTCACCAAATTGGATGCAAAAAGAGCCTAGATGGCCATTTTTGGATATTTTGGATTGATTGGAGTAGGTTGTAGAAGAATTTGAGCATTGTAAACACATATTTTTACACTTTTGAGCATAATAGAGAGGCCCAAGCCATTGGAAGCTGGACCAAGGGGATGTAGGCCTGGAGGGGTGAACTCCTTTATCGTGTTCTTGTTGTACTATTTTTTTTATGATGTTTTGTACATGTTTATGCTGTTGTTTAGTCTCTTATTTATTTTTAAATTTCTCATAAAATTAACATAAAAAATCATCATTTCACTTGCGAAAATTCAAGAATCCTTAAGCACAATGAAAGCATTTTGTTTCTTATCCGAGTAGGATCTTAGCACAACAATCTAATATTATAAATCAGATCACCAAATCATTTTTCTAGGGAAAACTCCCAATATGCATTTGCTTCCATCTGGAAATGTTGATGACCAAAAAAAATCCATCCCCGAACTTCCCTTCTCTACTATTCAGTGTAGTCACTCACCTTCCAAGTTCCACTGGAACCCCCATCACAGGCAGTCCATCCCTTGGAAGACCTTCCTTGCTTCGAAAGACACAAAAACCAAGGCATATACCTGCCTCAAAACCATCATACCGGTTGTAGTATGCTCATGGCAATAAATGGACACAATTGGGTACTAGTGTCCCACAATGGAACTATTCCTGAAGTGCTTTACCAACATACTACTGTATATTCCAATTTTTTCAATGCTGCTGCTGATTCTTGTTGTTGATTTTAACTAGCCAACCAGGCATTTCCTTGCTTCCTATATCAAGCACATAACTTCCATTAGATTCAAAATAAATTGAAATAACTTCAAATCATACCTCATTGGTAGCTCATCAATAATGTACATTTGCAATCTTGCTTACTTTCTCTCACGACAAGTCAAACTAGCATCATGTATAAAAACATCGCATCAGATTAGCTCAAAACATAACCATCATAGATCAAAATCATAAATCACATGTAACCATCATCAACCATAATCATAGATCACATGTAATCATCATACACCAGAATCATAAATCATATGCATAGTAAATATGAACTAAAATACTGATACTTATCCTTTAATCAATCCTTAACTTCTACCTTGTCTTTATTCTGTACGCACTCTAGATCAGTTTCCAGACCCAATAGACACCCAGTGCCTTCTCCTCAACCAGGTACATAGTGTGCATCACACACATACGGCCACACATGACATATAAATCCATGTAATACATGCACCTACACTTGACATACAACACACACACCTACACCTAGTGTATACAATACAATACATACGCCTACATCCAGTGCATAACACAATACATATACCTACACCTTATGTACAACATAACACAAATGCATGTCTATAGTGCAACACAATGAATGGATATGTCACAATATGATGACTACATAATGCACATACATAGTATTACATGTCCGCAACATAGCATATACGACATGCATTCAATCCCATATATACACCAGTACCATATGTACCAAGCACTGCCTACACAACTTGTGCACAGCATCACATCTACATGACACCACCTGCACAGCATGTACACAATGCCATATGTACATTGCACCACTGTACAACGTGTACATAATACCACATGTACACAGTACCACACAAATGACATTTATGTGACACCACATGTAAACAACACCACATGCAAGACATGTACATAACACCATCTTCATACATTGCCACTTGTACAACATGTACACAACACCACTTGCACACAACAGTGCTTGTACAATCATGCACACCACACTATATGTACATAGCACCACATGTACAACATGCACACAACACCACTTGTACATATCACTGCATATCCAACATGTACATAGCATCATCTGTATACAACACCGCATATCCAACAAGCGCATAGCACCATATGCATATAACACCACATATACATCATGCACACAATATAATATGTACACACTATATATCCAACATGTACATAACACTATATATGCCCAGAACTGGATATGAAACGTTCATACAACAATATATGTACTAACACCATGTACATAATATTACATTAACAACATGTGCACACACTACATATGCACAATATTGCATGTGCATAATCACCATATATGCAACATCTACAACATGTATGACATATGCACAACAGTAATACCACACATCTGAAACCACACTACCTCTACCAAGTAACCTTACTTCTAGTGTCTCTCTACCATCCATGCTTATCCTAGTATGCCATGGGCCACATGACTTTCATTCTACTGATGCATCCCTCAACGTTACTTGTCATAACATAAACATAGGCATAATACAAGCATACAATATCAATTCATATCCACATGATACTGACCTTATACATTTTTCATGACTACGCTTCCCAATTAATTCCTCGTAAGATGAGGAACCTCTTCATGTCATTTTCTTGTGTAAGCAATCATTCCTCCACAAGAACAATTCATGATGACCTTGTCAGACAGTGACATAGAGACATAGATACATATACATATACATAATCATTTAGAATAAAACAAACATGATCTTATCAGACAATGACATACATACATGTATACATATAAAAACATCAACATAGTCATGATCATAACATAATTAGCATATACCATAAGTTCTAGGTTAAGATAAATTCCTTATTGTACACAACATGTGTAACATTGAGAACCATAATTCCCAACTTAGCCAAGTCATCTGACACGTCATATCCATTTACTTTACCATTCTAGTTACCTTTCTCATGTCTATACTACCACTGTCACCTTGGACCCAACAAGTCCAACTGACTATCATAGTCTTTACCCTCTATTGTGCTTACTCATGCACCAAGTTTTATCCATGTCTTACATTACCTATTGAGTACCACATAGCTCTCCTCAAGATCCTTTAACTTTCCTCTTTCCTAAACAATTCCCAAGACACTCAAAACATAAAAGGCAAGACAAAAAAACAACCAAGAAGGAAACCATGAAACCAATAATGACACCACAACCCAAGTGGCATGGACATGCACAAGATGTAACCAAACTGCAATCAAGCACAACAAAGCACAAAAAATCCAAAAGCACAAGACTAGAAACAAACATCATGACTAAATCCCCACGATTCCCAAGGAAATGTCAACTCGAACTTTCTTCAATATGGAAATCTCTTCGCCATGCAATTCCCTGCATCCTAATGCCATCTACACATAATTGTCAGTGCATAAAGAAATATAAAAATTCATTGGTTACCTTACCTTGTGGTGCCAAGCACAATTCTTGTAACTGAACATATCCATGCCATCTCTCAAGGGACTCTAATTCCCTTGACATATCCACATGCAACTAGAAACTGGCTAATATACCTGTCAAGTACATTTTCATGACTGTAGCACATATCCACATAATGTCAGACAAAATCAAGGTTAAGAAGATTCTCTGTATGCAAGGCACTCATTCGTTTTGAATTAGGGTTTCCAAACATAGCGAAAGGAATTCTTGCTCAATTCCTTCTCTTTTAACTTTACCTTGTTGCAACTGAGTCTTATTATGTGTTATCACATCATCCAACTATTAGTTATATAAATAAATCAACTATTACCTTGACATGCTAATACCAAGCATGTTTCCTACCACTGCTCACACATGTCAACCAAATGTTCCAAATATCAATACAATCATACCTATAAATTTGAAATCAACTTCTACAAACAATCATGTCATAACCCATAGTCAAGGAAAATTTTAAGGATGGAAAATTTTCTTGAAGTTTAAAAACATTGGCGAATCTCACTAATCCCTAATATGAAAACTATAAAATGTTTATTGATATATTTGTAAAATCATTCAAATTTATAATGATTTTATATATAGTCTCTGTATAATGTTGGAGATTTTTAAGGTAAAATAATTTTATATTCTAAAATTTGGGTGAATAATCTTTTATAAAAATTGGAAATTGGTGAATCTTTTTTGTGGAAAAATCATGGAAAATTAGTCCACTGGGCGAACATTAGCCCTTAAAATTTTCCAGGCCCATATTCAACTCATAGTCATTAGACATAATGCTACAACTGTCAACTACATTAGAGTACATATCAATTGTCTCAACACATATGTATTAATAAAATCATCTCAAAACAAGATCATTTCGGCAAGAAACCTTATAAACACATACTCATATTATGAAATTCATCAAGCATTCAACCAACTTGCAAACATACCATGTTAAATAAATCAACCAGACAATGTAATAGACACCAAACATTCGAACACCAAATAGATGACATAATCAAACATGAAGCACCAAATATATGACATAAGAGAACTCATACCTTAGTGTATTTTAGGGGAGGCTATCTTGTATGCACAATCAATCTAGGCTAGCATGATACAACTTCACAACATATCAACTCAAACCTAAATCATGATATCCATAGCAGTAACTAACTAACATGTTCACATCATAAGCTCATAAGCATTTATCATTCATGCATAACAATCACATATGTACGATCAATATAGATTAGTACAACACCATATCACAAATATGTCAGATCATACCTGAATACCACAACCATAACCATCTGCATAGGTCAAACCAGGTTAACACAATACATATAACATCAATATTTTCAATGCAATGAACATAACCATCACGGATATGACCAATCCAAATTACAACATCAACATCTCAATGAAATAACCTTAATAATCAAGTTAAATAACATATAATAACAATCAATTAACATATAACATGCTCATCAACAACATATGACCTAATCATCAAGCTAACTATCATATAACAACAACAAGTTAACCTATAGTATACTTATCAACAACATATAACATGATCATCAAGTTATCTAACATAAAACAAAAATAACAATGCATACAACCACATGTTACTACTATCCTTGACTATCTGACACATGTGGATATAGCTACACTGATCAACTAACATATATCATGAATGTAACCATAACATCAAAAGAAATGTACGTAAACCTAATGTATACAAACGTAATGCATATAAATATCCTTAACTTACATACATGCATGCCAAACATACCATACTTGCATGGTGGTCTACTCTTACCCCAAAGTCTAATGCTGCAACCTCACTTTGAGAGGTTGCAACTCCTACTTTATCTCAGCTAACACATTAGCATCATAAAATCCAATAACATCATGGTGACCTAAATTACATACAATGACTTCACAAGTCATATTTGACCTACTATTCATGCATAACTACAACCAAGACGATACATGCATAACAACTACATATATACATATAACACATGAGTACAAAACCATATTCACACCATTCTAGCTAGAGTATAGTCATCAATGTATGACCACACCAACTACACAAACCATGACCTCATGCATGACAACAACAACCACCTCACGTGCAATTGATAATATGTGATCAAAAACGTGAATAAAAATTCATAATCATCCATACACATATGAAGACATACTCCACAACCACACCTTCAACCTTCAGATGGCAATATCACTACAACCACGATCAATATCATGCAAATGAAACAAGCACATGGACTACATGCGTAAGGAACACATATAATCAAAATCAAATCATGATCAACACACAACCCAAGGAGAGCGCAACCATGCTATGATACCACTTTGTAACCTCCTCCTCCCGCATCTACCCAAGCAACCGACCACCTTGGTAAACATGCGACAAGAGGCTACTATGATATTATTCAACCTCCTAGGTGACCTTAAGGAAATGGAATCGATGAAAACACAACACACAAACCTCCCTTAAGTGCTTCAGGACCCCTAGGAGCTAATCCACCACTCCAGGTGCCCAACCCCTGATTTAACTTACCATTTAGATGAATTAAACCAAAATTCGCTCCCATGAAAAGGCATGCATGTGACTGTAACCCTATATTCGCTCTCACAGGCTTACCTACCAGTGACTAGAGACCCAAATTGTTAGTGCTATGCCAATGATTTCGGGATTTGAGCCACTTTTTCAGGCCCAGAGCCTAGTTCACTGCCTAGAATGGAAACATGTCTTCAAATCAGTAAAATAACATGGAAACGATAGTACTAAAGAAAATACTTGTTCAAGACCTTGACTGGACCCCTACTATCCATAACATACATTTTGTCAAACACTTAGTAAATATGCAACCTACAGGTGTAAACAATAGATCTGAGCATAAGGGTCTCATACTTATTTGAGATCCGCTATGAAGCATTATCTTCTCATCACATTAGCTTCCATTTCATCCATTAGGTCATAGATACATTGATCATTCAATTACAGGTAAAAACATGACGAAAGCCACACATGGCTACTGTCATAAAATATTCAAATAAAAAGCGTAATAGGGACAAAAATTATCCATGAAATCACAACCACATACACCACATATAATCCATCATAATACTCATAGAAATAAAAGGAGAAATAACCTTTCATTAATGATGAAAAATCCAAACTCGGGATGGGAATTCCATGTTCCACTCGACCATAGAATGGTTGAGCAAAATCTCTCTTCAGCCATTCACTTGCATGCCATATTCCAAGCATGAATGTGGGATATCATAGAACACATGAATCAAAACTCATCCAGAGCTTCTAGAGCCCATCCACTTGAACCCATCAAGCAGTGATTCCACCTCATGGTTGGAAATCACAAAACCATCATCAAATTGGTCTACATCCAAACCTTCTAGGGCTCCATAGAGTTCATTCGAACCTGACTCCGAAGACTAGTAACTCAACCCATGGTTGTCACCAGGCTCTAGAGAGTTTTTCCAACCAAGGCTTCCAGGACTAGTATCTCAACCCACAACATTTTCTGGGCTTCAAAAGCGTTTGTCCAACCAGAGCTCCCAGGACTAGTAACTCAACCCACCAAGGACTTCTATAGTGTTTGTCTAACAAAGGCTTATAGGAAAAGTAGCTCAACCCAAGTTGTTATAGGGCTTCCAGAGCATTTTTCCAACCAAGGTTACGTAACTAGTAACTCAACCCAAGACGTTATAGGGCTTCTAGAGCATTTTTCCAACCAAGGCTTCAAGGAACTAATAACTCAACCCAAGCTAAGGAAACATGAGAACCAACAAAACAAAATGAAAATAAACCCACAATCACCATGGCTATCCGAGAAATGGAAAGGCTAGGAAATCCACTATCAATGCTGACCATCCTCCATGCCAATGACATATCACAACCAAGAAATCACATCCATGTGCCATGCATGCCAAAACTAGTGAAGAAATCATACATGCAACTTGGTACCTGGAAGCAAATTTGATGTAGCTGCTGATCCCAATGCCATCTTATGCTTTCATTCTCTTCCTTTTCCTTCTTACTCCAAGAATCCAAATATGCCACACCCTCCAAGAGTGCTCCAAGAAAAATATAAGTCTCCAAGAGTATGAGAGAGAGATAATGATGAGAAAGCTCCAAAACTAAGCTGACAAAGTCTTTCCCACTGATCTTTAGAATCCTTTTTATTAATGAGGCCTCTATTTTCTCCATTTTCCATTATTTTCCTTCATTTTCTTCCTCACATGCAAAATATGACCTTTCACCTTCCTTTTCTCCTAATTTCCATTATTTTCATAAATAAAATGTCAGTAAAAGGTGCATGCCTTTGCAAGTCATTTTCCATTGCCTTTGCCAATTTCCTTAGCCATAATAAACCAAATCAACGCCCATTAGGATGTTTCCCCCACCATTCAACTTGGAATACATGTCCCATCATCGTGGCCTTATATACTTTTACATGGAATTTTACTAGGGCTGTTATAGAACCCTCCCCCTTGGGGGAACACTGTCCTTGGTGTTCAGTGACACCTATAACCAATAAGACCATTGAAAACAAAACACAATGCCCATGGATCTTTATAACATAGCTTATTGTAGTATTTACAATAACTATATGCCAAAACAAAACATCATGACAACATGACAACATACCGCATAGTGGAGCTTTATAACACAATTCATTACAATATTTACAATAATCACATATACACATCTTCTAAACTAGAAAATAAGAGAATATGATGCCTGTATCAATCAACAAGGGAATCCAGAGGCTCACACCTCCACCCTCAAAGTAGTACCAAGGTTCACCTCCTTACCAGAAAGTCTAAAATCTATTTCCATAGTCAAACATGCATCCAATGCCTAGTGTTGCAATTCCATCTACTTGTCCTCTCATTGAATAGTTGCCAACTCATTCTTCCAGGGTGCACTCCCAATGTGCATCTGATTCCATCTGGTAATGATCATGATGAAAATAAATCCATCCCTGACCTTCCCTTCTCTTCTACACATTCCCTCAGGAAATCTGGTCATCCCTTCCATGCAATATGTTGGCCACTAGTTTGTCATCATTATTATCACTTTTTAACGTCTATTTCATCCATTTCTGCCCTTCTTTATCACGTCATTTATCATAATTTATCATATAATTCCATTTTATAATTATTTATGCTCTTATGGATAAATATTATTTCTTCTCCTTTATTTCTAATAAATTGATGATTATTATGCATGATTTTATCAATGATGGTTTATTAATGGGTTTCTTGTAACATCACTCACGATTTTAGCCTCCAAGATCTTTTCCAGATTGCAAATTTGATCTCGAGCTCATAATTAAATATTCCAACTCAGAAATTCACTGGAATTAGAAGTGACAATTTTGTATTGGACGTTTTTGGACAAATGAAGACCAATCTAGAAAATCTAAAACATGGGTTTTGTCTAGAATGGACCAAATTAGTTTTTTGATGAGCATTTTTCCAAAATTAGGTATGTATTAAGCGAAACTGAAGGTTCTTCAAAGATGATTTTCTCGGATTTGCTATTGTGGCCATTTTCCAAATTCTTCCAATTGCAATACCAAATTTGAGTTGTTCCCGCTGAATGTTGATGGAAATATATTTCAAATATGATCTTGCTGATCAATTTGTTATGTACCATCCAAATATGTAATGGAAATCAGTTTATAATCAAATTTTTTGTAACTTCCCTTTGCTCTCTATGTATTTAAAAGAAAAGAGAGATTAAAGAGAGGAGGGGAGAATTAGAAGAGAATTAGAGGAGAATTAGAGGATAATGGAGAATAATGGAAGGATAATTAGGAGATAGGTGATGGACAATTCTTAGATGGGATGTAGGAGAATATATAAGAGATGAGAGATGAGAGATGAGAGATGAACAATTATTGAATTTAAGGAAAAGCTAAGAGCTTCATTATGCTATAATTATTTCTCTCATATGTTTTAATGAACGAATTTATCCATTGAGCTCTACATCTATTATTTGTAATATGATCTGAGTTACTTCTCAAGGCGGAACTGAGTGCTTGGGCAACTGGGCCCACTACCTTGGATGCGGTGCTACCTTGAACATGTAAATTAGTTTACTTATGTGATTGTTAATTTGAATTCCAATTGTCATTCCTTAAAGTAGATTTCATTTCTTTTAACTAATTTGTTGTTTGTTGCATTTTTCAGATTTGTTATTTCATCCAATTTCTAGATTTCATTTAATTTACTATTGTAGATTAGCACTTGAATTATGTTGGGTGCAACAAATTAAATTTCCAATTCAGCAATGTGTGGTTTAATCTAGCAATGATTCAAGTTGTGTGATTAGCATAATTGTTTTTCATGTCATTTACTTTCTTCTTTTTAATTTTAGTTTTGTTATTCAAGTCTTACATTCTATTTCTTGGTAAATGAGCTTGATAGTAGAGAGCACAATCATATAGAACCAGTGTTAGTGGTTGGTATTGTTATGCATATATTTTTCCGATTGCCTTGAAATAAAAAGATGCTCCTTGGGTTGATAATTAATGTCTAGGTGATTAGTTGTTTTATGTATTTATTAAGCAATTGATTTTATCCAACACAGTCACTCACCTTCCAAGTTCCACTATCACCCCCATCCCGGCCAGTCGATCCCTTAGCAAGGCTTACTCGCATTGGAAGATACAAAAACCAAGGCATATACCTGACTCGAAACCATCATACCGATCATAGCATGCTCATGGCAATCAATGGATACAATTGGGTACTAGTCTCCCACAATGGCTCAGTTCCTAAAGTGATTTACCAACATACTCCTACATATTCCAATTCTTTTCAATGTTGTTGCTGATTCTTGCAGTTGATTTTAACCACGTAACCCCGTGCTTCCTGTACCAAGCACATAACTTGCATTAGATTCAAAATAAATTCAAATAAATTCAAATCATACCTCATTGGTAGCTCATCAATAAGGTACATTTGCAATCCTTTTTACTTCCTGTCATGGCAAGTCAAACTAGCACCATGTATAAATTATCACATGAGGTTAGCGCAAAACATAATCATCATAGATCAAAATCATAAATCACATGTAACCATCATAAAATAGAATCATAGATCACATGTAATCATCATAGACCAGAATCATAAATCATATGCATAGTAAAGAGGAACTAAAATACCAATACTTATCCTTTAATCCATCCTTAGATTCTACCTTGTATTTATTCCGTATACATTCTGGATCGGTTGCCAAACCCGAAAAACACCCAATGCCTTCTCCTCAACCAGGTACATAGTGTGCATCACACACACATGACCACACATGACATACAACTCCATGTAATACATGCACCTATGCCTGACATACAACACATACACCTACACCCAGTGTACACAATACAATACAATACATAAGCCTACATCCAGTGCATACCACAATACATACTCCTACACCTGATGTACAACATAACACAAATACATGTCTAGAGTGCAACACAATGAATGCATATGCCACAATACCATGACTACACAATTCACATACATAGTATTGCATGCCCACAACACAACATGTATGACATGCACTAAATCCCATACATACACCAGTACCACATGTACCAAGCACCACCTGCACAATGTGTGCACAACATCACATGTACACAGAAACACATGCACACCTTGTACACAATGCCATATGTACACTGCACCACTGTACAATGTGTACACAATACCACATGTACACAGTACCAAACGCATGACATGTATGCGACACCACATGCAAGACATGTACATAGAACCACCTGCAGATAATGCCACTTGTACAACATGTACACAACACCACATGCACACACAACCACTTGTAAAATCATGCATACCACACTATATGTACATAGCACCACATGTACAACATACACGCAACATGACTTGTACATATCACTGCATATCCAACATGTACATAGCATCATCTGTACACAACACCACATATCCAACATGCATATAACACCATATTCATATAACACTGTGTATCCATCATGTAAACAGTACAATTTGTACACATCACCGTATATCCAACATGTACATAACACCATATATACCTAGCACTGGAAATGCAACATTCTTACAACACTATCTGTACTAACATCTTGTACATGATATTGCATAAACAACATGTACACACACTACACATATGCACAATCATCACAGATGCAAAATGTACAACATGTATGACATATGCACAACAATAATACCACGCATCTAAACCACACTACCTCTACCAAGTAACCTTGCTTCTAGTGTCTCTCTGGAATCCATGCTTATCCTAGCATGCCATGGACCACATGACTTTCATTATGTCAATGCATCCCTCAACGTTACCTGTCATAACATAAACATAGGCATAACATAAGCATACAATATCATTTCATATCCACATGATACTAACCACATACATTTACCATGAATACTCTTCCCAATTAATTCCTTGTAAGACTAGGAACCTCCTCATGTCATTTTCCTGTGTAAGGAATCATTCATCCATAAGAATGATTCTCGATGACCTTGTCAGATAGTGACATAGTTACATAGATACATATACATAATCATTTAGAATTAAAAAATCATGATCCTGTCAGATAACGACATGCATACATATATACATACATACATACGTACATACATAAAAAACATCAGCATAGTCATGATCATAACATAATTGCAAGATAACATAAGGTCTAAGTTAAGAGAACTTCCCTATTTTACACAACACGTGGAACATTGAGAACCACATTTCCCAACTTATCCAAGGCATTTGGCACCTCAAATCCATTTACTTTACCTTTATGTTTACCTTACTCATGTATATACTACCATCGTCACCTTGGACCCAACCAGTCCAACTGACTGTCATAGTCTTTAACTTTTGCTGTGCTTACTCATGCACTGAGCTTCATCCATATCTTACATTACCTGTTGAGTAGAACAAAACTCTCCTCGAGCTCTATTAACTTTCCTCTTTCCCAAACAATTCCCAAGACACTAAAAACATAAAAGGCGAGACACAAAAACAACCAAGAAGGAAACCATGAAACCAATAGCGACACCACAATCCAAGTGACATGGCCATGCACAAGATGAAAACAAAACCATAATCAAGCACAAAAAATCACCAAAATACCAAATTCACAAGACTAAAAACAAACACCATGACTTAATCTCCATGGTTTCCAAGGAAAGCTCAACCCAAGCCTTTTTCAAGATTTTGTGGCAATCTCTTTGCCATACAATCCCCTACATCATATTTTCATCTACACATAATTGTTAGTGCATAAATAAATGTAAAAATACACAGGGAAGTTGAAAGAAGAATAGGAGCTAAGAAGGAGAGAGAGGGAAGAGAAGTAGAAACAAGAACAAGAGGAAGGGCAAGGTGAGATCATAGAGAAAACTATGCCCATATAGGTTGAGGAGTCAGAACAACCAACAGATGAAGAAGAGGGTGAGAAGATGTAGGTTTGGGAACTTTATCAGCAGATTGAGAAAATGGTTGAAGTAAGAGACATGGAGTTGGGACAAGAGCCAGAGGACCAAGATACTGACCTCATGCTGAGAGTATCCGAGGTCGCCCCTCAGTCCCCACCACCTCCAATATCAAAAGCAGTCCCAAGCGAACATGGAGAGGTTGTTCTCCTTAATATTGATCTGATTATGGATGTGTAAAATCTGTCATTCGATGAGTTGCAATAGAGGATTGTAGAGGTGTGAAGAAAGCATTTCCCATATAATCACACTTCACCTGAATTTATGAAGGAAAGGGTGATAGTTCCATATGTCAGGAAGCATCCAGTCGCCATGGCTGATGCCACTATGCCTTATGCAAGAGTCACAAGCTCAAATGTCAAGTTTTGGTTAGCATAGAATGAACATATGGCTAAGAACTTGCAAGTGGACAAGCAAAAAGAAAAATAATCCGCAATATTTGCGGTGGCGGAAATGAGGAAGGCAATACTTGCTGAAGTATTAGCTCTTGAGGCCACCATGTGGAAACTCTATGACGGATTCATAACCATGCATAAGGTGATTGTCCATCTATTTGGTTTTTAATGGTAGAGTAGAAATATTTTCCAAACTCTCAAATACATACACATTACTATCGCCTATGTGCAGGAATGGACAATGAGTTACAAAGGAGCCCCACTTCACTTGCCCAAGATGATCAAGTCATCGGAAAAGATAGAAAAAAAAATATACCTAGATGTGGATCCAGAACTATGAGTACCTCTCTCTATTCATTACTAACATACATGCTTCATATGCACATGTATTCAAGAGTTTGGATGTGATGGTGAGGACACGCAAGATCCTGTCAATCGGTTCCCTCACCATAGCCAGGGAAAAGAACCAATTCCTACTAGATATCGACAGGTACATGGAGCGGATCAGGCAAGAGGCCACCAACGATGACTTGGAGATGAGTGCAGAGAACATGCAAAAGTACATTGGTGGCCCCACTGTAGTCAAGACCATGTTGTGCATGCTTAAGGATGAGTTGGACAAAGGTTCCCAGATCATATAACCATAAGCTATGGAGGCAAGAGTTCACTTCTAGAAAGACACCATCAAGAAGTATGGGGACACAATAGCAGAGTACCAAGCTTAGTATCAATATGTAACTAAGAGTCATTAGGTGGAGGTTGACAAGTTGGTATTTCCCCAGAATTCTGAGTCATATCGTTTGTTGGGATGGGGGCCCCTGGGTCAGTTTTGGGGTTAAGATTACTCAATTTTTGATACATCTTGTGTAAATAATGTAAAGTTTGCATGATTTGTGGATGTAAAGAACGTAAGTGGCTAGGAGTCAAAGGGGTTTAGTCCCTTGTTATATGTAAAGTTTGAGTCGGTTTTGAGATCCACCCATGGTTCGCGGACCATGGAAATTGAATGAAAAAGGCTATAAATAGGTGTGTCTTAGAGAGTCTAAGGCATATGTCTTAGATAGGAATTGATAATGGCTAAGAAGTGATAGTGAAGAGAAGTGGGTCAGATAGGAGAAGAAAGGCTCTGCAATTGAGTGCGCAGAGGCCTAGGTAGTGTCTGCAACTAAGTGCACAGACCCATGCAGTTGTGTGCGCAAGGCAATTTTGAGTATGTAATCCTAAATTGAAGATCAATAAAGACAGTTTCCAAAGAATTCTTGCATATTTATGTTTACTTCTGTTTATGATATATGCTATCAATAAATTATGTGTTTTGTGGAATATTGATTGAATGTTGCATGATTTTGTTGAATAACTGTTAATGATGTACGTAATGCATGTTTAAGTAATTTTACAAAGACTAATGAATTCTTTGATGTTTACTAATAACTTATGTAAATCTAGGTGAACCCTAATTTAGGATTGCTCTCTGATGCATGTAAGTAGATAAATCGACTGTTAGAGGTCTGCAAAGACCGATTGTAGACTTTTGAAAAGGTCTAAAAACCATTTAGACAAATTTGCAACAGCGAGCCCCGGGAGTGTACCAATCTGCACGGGGACAGATTTGATGATCTGAAAGACATAAAACTAGTCTCCGCATGAAGAAACTTGGTTCTTGCATCACCCCATACTGCTTTGGGTGAGACTTCAGCCTATGCTACGTGAGTTCTTTTTGAAATGGATAGTAGTGTAGGGATTTACTCGTTGGCATAGCTAACTCTAAACCTAGGTCAGGACCACCTAAGCCAACAAATGGTTCTGTTGCTGGGATCGGGATCTGCTTGAAAGAGATGTGTGATGTACATCATTGGGATCTAACCAAGAAAGAAATTGAAAGGTTTCTGGATCGCAAGATTCATGAGTTTGGGGTGCAAGAAAGTAGGAATCCGTGCCTATCAAAAGAACAATGGTTGAACATGTATTTGTATATAGAGATACAGGAGATCTTCTTCGGCACCTTCCCCATTGAACTGTATGGATGGTTGGCTAAATTGATAGATATCCAAGGAAGGTGCAAGCTTGATAATATGATAGTGTGGACACTAGAATTAGTGCGATGGTTAGAATCCTCTTAAAGCAAGATTGCGTGGGCTGTCGATCACTGAATCAATCGAATTATAGGAGGATTTGTTACAAAATTTGTAGTTGATACCTCAGTCAGCTACATCGAAGCCAGGTGAAGATTTTTCAAAGGACAATGAGGTAAGTATTTAAGATATTTGAATACTTGGATTAAAATTCTGTTATGTGAAAAACAGATGATGTCATTACCTTAATGTTCGGAGCTACGCAAAGTGGACGAATCTTTAAAAACCGTGAAGGATCAGGGCCAGAGTATAGTCCATTGATTGGACCTCCTTTAAGTGATGAGGAAGGGGTGGAATAGACTCCGTTGCGAAGCACCATTTAGCTAATCACTCAGGGGATTCCTAGAGTAAATCATCCGTCCGTTCTACCTCTGCCTCCACCTCCACTGCATACACTTTCGCTCACACCTCCACCTCCAGCACCACCATCTGACATGGTGAGCACGATGAAGTTGTCGATCTTCAAAGGCATAGGGAGTGAATATACAAAGCATTTATGGTTTGTTGTGAATGTTGTGTGGACATCACAATAGATTACTGACGACAATATGAAGAAGGCCCAACTGGTTACCGCTTTGTAGGATTGCAAGCTAACTTGGTATATTAAGTATTGTTCTGATAATCCTCTTGCATCATGTTGAGACCCCGAAAATCGGGTCGACAACAAGGGGGATACCCACCCGGTCCGAACCTTGGTTGGCAGCTCCTTATCCGTTTGGTATAGCAGGTATGACTAGGGATGACGGGACCAGTTTCCCGACCTTGGGTGTGTGTGTGTGTAGAGTTTGGACTATGCTGATCTAAGGGGAATTTAAAGAAAATCTAATTTAGACTCTTTAAACTAACACTATGCTATTGCAGTCTAATAAGAAACAATACATCTAATATACACTAACCCGGGGTGTATATCTTCCATTATGCGATCTAAAAAGATTTCGAATAATAACTGGTAATAAAGATCATTCAGCTATCATAAGAAAAGAAACCATTTGAGATAAACTACTTTGCGTAAGAAGTTAAGCAAAATAGTTGTGAACAACATATCGCATAATAAGTTACTTATATGTTAGATACAAACAATATGACTCCACCGTACAAAAGTGCCAAATGATAACCCATACATTCATATAATGACATATAAACAACTGAAACTATAAATCACTTAAAGAACATAAGCAGAAATAGTCAAGAGATGTATAAGAGTACCATTGCAGACTGGTCTTCCACTCATAAGCTTCAAGCAAACAATGATGATTTATCTCTCCTTGTTCTAACGTCTACCAAGAGTACAGAAGTGAAACATCAGTAGCAGATATCAGACACAAACATTAATAAACCTTGATCCATCCATTCATCAAAACCACCTCTGAGGGCGCAAAAGTGCATGTTATGAGGACGAGTTTTTGACAAATCTCCGGACCCTTCTTTAAATGCATGAGAAGGGTTTAAATACTGCTAACTATTTAACTTGATTACATAAATTTGGGATCCAGTTTTCAAATGACCGTCCCTCTGATAAAGCAAATCATTTCTAAAATTAAATCTAACTTTGAACTATTTCTGTATTTACTCCTTAGTGCGGTGAGTGTGCAGCATTCGTCTGAGAGGAGTCGGTTGGTTGCCTTTCCCTTTGTGCGTGTTATAAAAAAATAGAAGTAACAAGGGTTGGCACCACTTTTTTGATAAACTATCAGATATTTTAGAGAATCTCCCGCTAACTGAATGTATACTTGGTAATAAATCAGATTTTTCTCAAAATGGATCTGCTTTTGCTATTTTGGTTTCTTGTCCTCGTGAATGACTTGATGAGTCAGAAGACTTTACTTTCCGAGCAATTCTCTGGATTGGAACTTGCCTTTATTCTTCATTCCGAGCTTTTCTGTCGTGTAAGCTTCAGGTATCTTTGTAGTCATGCTGCTTTTGTGCGCCTTTGATTCTGAGCTTTAGGTGGGCTATCGGTCGTTAGCATCCGCTGAGTGATACTCTGGAATCTATAGTCCTATCGTATGTGGTTCCTACTTCTGAAGAAGTATTTTTTGTGGCCTCTGAGCATCGGCGCTTTCCTCTTTTCTTTAGATGTTTCCTGCAAAAGAAAAATTACTCCATTTTATCTCCTATTTTATAGTTTGCGTAAAGGAAAAGAGTAAATGAAAAATAAAGTATGATATGAAAGCTTCAGATCTTGCGTGAGTATAATCATGTCATTCAAAGTGAACTGACTCTTTGAAAAACGAAAAGTAGCCATTCGTACGATCATTAATTTCCTTTTACGGGTGCGCGCCTAATTCTGATTAAAGGACAACTTTCCCTTGAATGTTGTGCTGAGCGAGATTTCGCTTTTCGTCACAGATCGCAGATCGCAGATTTATATTATAGCATTGTGGCATCGCAATATCGGATCATCGCAGATTGTGGATTAGATATTGCAAATCACAAATCGCACATCGTGGATATTAGTCATTGCATTTTAGTCTATGCGGCTGCTGCGATATGCGACGTCGCACATCGGCCGTCGAGGATTTCTTAAGCCTCTCCTATTAATAGCGCTTATGGTAAAATGTGATGCGATGAGTTTAGCATCGCTTTTTCGTGGTTTGATACGCTTATAAAAAGAAGTGTTTCCTTCGCTTTGTTGCGATAAGATTCTAAGGACAAACAAAAAATATTCAAGTGGAATTTGATGAATTTTTTACTAAGGGTCCCCTATTTTCTTGGTGTTGTCGCTAATACCAAACAAAGGAGGGGGGTTGTTGGTGACCACAACAATGGCGATTCACTGGAAAGAACCAGTTATCTCTGACTTTCTATTGAACTTCAACTTCCGAAACAGAAAAAATTTCGCCAGTCTAAACTTTGTTATGGACAGATAGAGTACGTTTGTCTTATCCTATCAATGATACTTTATTTCAACCTTTCTGCATTCCATTCATTTGCTTCCTATGGTTCAGCCCTTGTATTTACACCAGCCATTACTTGGTTCCTTTTAAAGATAATGAGGTCATCTCTGCTATGCTGGTCATTTAAAATATGCTCATTTACCGTAGGTAGAGCCTCTCCTGCCCGCAGGCGTCCATAGCCTCGATAGGGTTACCTGTTACCCAACAATGATCCTTTATCCTGCTTAAAGCTATCTACAACTTTTTCAGAGAGAAAATCATTTTTATACTTTTTCTTTTTTATTCTCCAAAGAACAATGTCTTGGTTTGGTGGTCAATTTATGACACAGTCATTCACTTGATTTACACTTTTGCTGAACAAGCTGGCTTGTGATGAGACCCCTTGTCTTTTGATTACAACAATCTTAGGTCGTTGCCCTGTTCCGGTGGACAGTATTGGCAAGGTCAGCAAGTTATAATATCCGTGATCATGATAAGTCGGCTCGTGATGAGACCTCTTATTCTTTGAGATACATATTGCTTTCTCGGATTACTTCTCTGAATGCTGCGATTTCCTTTAACAGGGACGAACCCGTTGTTTTTCCTTAAGAAAGTTCTGGATGATAATAATAGAGTTCAAAAAATAGCAGTTTTACAGAGAGTGCTCATTTTATAATTGATACCTTTCATTGTGCTAATATAAAACAAGATTTTTGCCAAAGGTTGCTTTCATAAAAAAATTTTGAAGTCAGAACTAGTATCATATCTAGAGTAAAGTTGGACTCTATTTGTCAATAATAAAGATTAGATTCTTGAAAAAGTTTTACTCTTTGTACAAGAGAAATAAAAACAAGATCTGACAGAGGATCTGGTGTCCAATTTAACGCGAATTCCTGTAGTAATCATCTACAACTGGTTTTATTTCTAAGAAAGAAGAACAAAAAGCTATCCTACAAAAATTAGAAGAGTTATCTTCTATGGAAAGTATATTTTCAGGATTTGTCCGTTAACAGGCAAGGAATCCTTTCTACCTGCTAAATCCTGCAACACAAACATTGACGGGCCTATGACTTCTACAATCTGAAAAAGGACCAAGCCACATTTTCTGGAATTTTGTATGTTTGCCTTTCTCTTTGTGAGCCTTATCCCATTTCAAATCTAGATCTCCCATCTGAAAGTTTTTTCTGGTTATTATGCTTGAGTCAAAAGAGGATTTTATTAGTGCTTGGTGATGAGCATGGGTTTTCTTAGCTTGCTCTCGTTGTTCTTCCAATTTAATTATTCCCATTTGTCTATGTTGTAAGGAGGAAGTATATACTTCATCGATGTATTGTACTAAAGACAAGGAAGGAATCATTAAATGGGTTGGAAGAACCACTTCCTTCCCATAAACTAAGTTAAAGGGAGAAGTGCCGATTGAAGCTTTCTTCGTTATTCTATCTGCCCATAAAGCATTTACCAAGGTTTTGTGCCAATTCTTCTGGCTCTGGTCAACTATCCTTTTAATAATCCTGATCAGGTTTTTATTTGTTGACTCAGCCAATCTGTTTCCTTGTGGATAATAGTTGGACGAATATTTTAGTTTAAACCCTCTTTTAAGTGCAAAATCAGTCATTGCATTCCCAGAAAAGTAAGAAGCATTATAAAAAATTAAAGCTGATGGAAATCCAAATCTAGTGATTATAAATTGATCAATGAATTCAATGATATTTTCAGAATTAGCTGTCTTGAGAGGTACCGCTTCTACCCATTTAGTGAAATAATCAGTTGCCATGAGGATATACCTATGCTGCTTAGAGGAGTGAGGAACGATCTCACCTATTATGTCCAGGCCCCAGTGACTGAATGGTTGCTCAATGTTTACCAGTTGTAGTGGCATGGACAGTTTCCTTTGTCTCCCTGCAGTAGTTTGGCAGATTTGGCATTTCCTCACGTAACTATGTGAGTCTTTGAACAGTGTGGGCCAATAATACCCTGCTCGCAAGATCTTGTGTGCGGTGGCATCTCCAGCATAATGTCCGCCTGCAGGTCCATCATGGAGTTCTTGCAAAACCTTTTCGGATTTAGTTTTATCGAGACACCTAAGGAGCACAAAATCATAATTTCTTTTAAACAGAACATCATCTATGAGCTGATATTGTTTAGCCTTTAATCTCAGGGCTCTTTTCTTAGTGTGATCCAGGTGAGATGGAGCATACCCATTTTTGAGATAATAAATGGTGTCAACGTATAAATATTCTATATCGTTTAGGCTTACCTCATACGTTTGTACTTCCTCAGACAAGCTTTCAGGAATATGCGATGCTCCAGCCAGTATTTTGCAGAAGCCTTGGCCTCTCACAATGCTTGCTGGTTTGATTTCAAGGTCATATTCCTGTAAAGCAGTGATCCAATTCGCTCTTTTTTCTCTCACATCTTTCTGTATTAAAAGATTTCTTACCGCTGGAAACGGTACTACGACCTTGGTATGGGTTTTAAGTAAGAAAGGTCTGAAATACTTGATCGCTTTGAAAATGACATACGCCTGTTTCTCTACGTCAGAATAATTGAGTTCAGCGCCTTGTAAATTAGAGCTAAAGAATGCGATTGGAGCTTCCGCTTTCTCTTTATTCGCTTGAGTTAGGATCGCGACATATGATTTTTCTGAGGCGAATGTGTATAAGATAAAAGATTCTGAAAAATTCGGGGTTGCTAAAGACGGAGCATTAATGATAGCCTGTTTGATCAAATTGAATGCTTCATGTTTGTCCAGAGCCCATTTGAAATTTGAATTCTTTTTGATCATGGTTTGCAAAGGAGAAAGAATTCTTGAAAAATCCGGGACAAATCTTTTCACAAAATTGATTTGACCAAGAAAAGATGCATGGCCTTTTCATTATGAGGCAGGGATATTTCAGAAATTTCTTTGATTCTATCAGGTTCAATGTGAATACCAGATTTTGATACTATGAATCCTAGAAGTTTCCCTTCACTTAATGCGAAAAAATATTTCTTTGGGTTAAGTGAAATCCCATTCCTTAAACATCGTTGAAAGATCTGTTTTACGTCTCTGAGATGGTCGCCTTGCTTCTTTGAGTATACTGTTATATCATCCAAATAAATCACCACGGCTTTATTGACTAAACCTTTGAATGCGATGTCCATAGCTCTTTGAAACGTAGCGCCAACATTGATTAAACCAAATGGCATCTTTTGATATGCATATGTGCCCCATTTGGTTCAGAACGTGGTTTTTAGCTGATCGTCGGGATGTACCAGCACTTGGTTGTATCCTGAAAATCCATCCAGAAAAGACATTAATTCTGAACCCGCTACTGCCTGTAATATCTGCTCCATAGGAGGGAGGGGAAAATTATCTTTTAGACAGGATTTGTTGAGATTCCGAAAATTGATGCAGATTCTAATATCTCCGCTTTTCTTTCTAACGGGTACCATATTGGAGACCCACTTGGAATGTCTGACGGGGAAAATTATTCTGGCCTTTAACAACTTATTTAGCTCAGTCTTTATTTGGTTTTCTAGGTTGGGGTGAATTTTTTTGAGTTTCTGCTGGACAGGTTTTCATTGTCGATCATAGGGATAGTGTGTTGGATAATGGAAGTGTCGTATGTCTTCAGCTTGTCGTAATTCCAGGCGAAAACATTCTTGTATTGTCTCAAGAGGCGAATGTATGCTAGTTTTTCTTCAGGAGTTAGGCCGTGGCCTAGGTTAACATTTTGCGGTTTATCATCGGTTCCTAGGTTTACTAATTCATAGTTCAGAGTTGAACTGTAGAGCTTAGAATTAGCAGATCTTTTAAACCGGCTTTTCAGATCATATAAGTCTTCTAACTTAACCATTGATTTTGGTATAACGTTATCAGTGCTGGTTTGTTGTATTTGTTGATCGTGGTGGTCTTCGTCAATTATTTGATTGGAGTAGGATCCTTTTGAGGTGAGGAAGTTTACAATATCAGGATCGTCATTGAATACTCTCCAGTTTGTAATGTTGTCAGGGACGGACGGTTTAAATATTAATTCTATCGAGAATCTATCTAGGCTAAAATATTCGGAGGGAATGAGTCTAGAGGCTATGTTGGCTAAAAGATCTGCGTTTGCGTTTTGAATTCTCGGGATTGAGAAAATATTGAATGCCATGAAATGCTCAGTCAGATCCTGTAGTAGAGATTGATAGTGTTTCAAATGAATTGATAGGCAATGTATGGTGTTACGTACCTGTTTAACTACAATCTCAGAGTCTCCATAGACTTGAAGGTATTTGACATTCAATCCGATTGCTTTGTATAAGCCTTGCACCAAGGCCTCATATTCTGCTGTATTGTTCGTGCAATCAAATTCAAGTCTACATGTAAGCATTGTCTTGTTTCCTTCTGGACTAATCAGAACGCATCCTACTCCCGCTCCTTCGTTAGATTTAGAGCCATCAAAATATAATTTCCAAAACAAATATGTATTTACAGGTTCTTCTAAAAAATTAATGCACTTTGAATTATCAGTTTGGGAAAAATTTTCTACTTGGGATACAACTGAATTTTCTAAGTAAGGTGATGTATGAGCATTGAAATTGCCGAGGAAAGAATCTGTTGAGTAATTGCCTATGATGCTACTGTTATATGCTATCGCTTCATTATCTCCCTCCAATTCTGTTACTATGTATTTCTGGTGTAATTCTCGTTCAACCTTTATTTGGTTTGGTTTACCATTATATGGTCACCACATGTGAGACCAGTCAGTTGAAAAGTATCCACAGAGTTTTTCGGACCAATCCCTGCTGAGAATTAGGCCGTAGAATTCAGGAATATTAGCTACTAGAATGTCGATAACCTGACAAACCTTGGGGTTAGACGACAATCTTATGGTGACTTGATTAAGTTCACCAATTACTTCGACTTGAGACCGATCAAGCTGAACTATGCGTACCGCGGATTTTTGTGGTTGAACGTTTAACTTGGAACATATTGATCTGGGTAAAATATTTGTTGAAG